>JAMKPZ010001154.1:0-70042 GCA_024699675.1 Amphibolis antarctica
AAAAACTTTTGAAAATTAACTTAATTTATTTTAATGAGAAATATCTTTACGCGGACACTTTTGTTGTATTTTTAATGGATAAATTTTACATTAAGTGTAAACCTTACTTATAAAGTTATTAGAAATGTCCACATGATACGAAAACAAAACCCTTTTTAATACATCGTGTCAAGAATATTTTCGAACCACCAGAATCGAAAAATTACAGCAGATAAATGCTGGAATTGATGTTGAACGGTAGATTTTTGATAATGACAATGATTTTTTCGTTATCAAAAAATTATTCACGTGAACACCTTGTGTTCTCGCATGAATAGAAATCCGTGATATCAATAAAACTTTCAGACATATCACGAGCATTGAGTTTAAAAAAAAATCAAAAATCCTTCGGCAATCTGCAAAAAGTCATTATACATTTACCCCATGGAGCTTGATTACTTTTTGCTGATGCCAACTTTGGTAATCAATCTTTACTTGGGGAAAAGATCATACAGACCATTTCATTTCAGCAAGCTCAAGAGAGCACTGGAAGAGCAGCTTATGGGCTTGTCTTTATTGAAAATGGTAGAAACTAAAGCAGCAGCAGAGCAATAGGTTCTTTTCTTGAACAGGATAAACTTTTCCTTCCACCCACTTCAAAAAAAGAGAGAGGAAAACTATGCCGGAGAAAAGATAAACATGGAAGAATATATGTGTCATCTTCCCCAGTTTCTTAGTTAGCACAGGCATGGGAGGGGGGTCCTGCGTTTGTTATTTTTCTGTCTACAGATTTTTGTTTTGATACCATCAGAATCTACTGTAATACCTATCAGTAGTCCTTGTATGAAGAATATTTAAACACATAAAGTTCAAATTCAAATTCAAATTCTTAGCTTCATACCCTATTGGGTAAAACCATTGAAATTGAGATTTTTGCTCCTCTGTGTTTGGAAAATGACCATTTCACAGTTAACCCACTTTACCATTACAGTCAAAAGATTAGAGCCATCAAGACCTGTAATGTCTTTTTAATGAATTCTTATGAGTCTCAAATAATGTTGTATTGTAAGAAGATTTAATCTCAGATTACTTACCAATAATAATGAGTTTATATATATAAAGATAATATGTTTGCTTATGAATAATAATATACTTATACCCTTCTTTTTTTTGTTCAATAGGGTCATTGCATTTATAATATTGTTGATTGGTTGTTATTTGGGTGGATTGGATTTATTTTTATAGTTGCAGTTTGTAATCTATACATTTACCTCCTTGCTGTCGTACTTGATACTACAACAACAACAATAAATACAATTCAATAAATATCATCATAACAATAACAATAACAACAACAATGTATAAAAAAGGTCAAGCAAATTTTATCTTGATTGTAGCTAAGCACGAAACCCTTTGAAATTCCATCTTGCTTAATTTGTTCAATGCAGTTAAGGATTTGATACTTACAATTTATGCACATTCTTCTACTCACTAAATTTTGAAAGTTGAAGTTTAGTGTCCTCTGCCTTATTTTTAGGCATAAAGGAAGGGTAGAGAGAGTGTGCTAAAAATAAAGATTAAGGGAAAGGATCACAGCATTGAGTTGTGTTGGTATAAAAGAAAGGGTAGATTAGTCATTTCAAATGTTAAGTAAGAAATTAGCTAAAAATTCTAGAGAGTCAACAAATAAATATAAAAGTTACCAAGACATGTGAAATACTTAGCAAGAGTCATAAAAGCAATGCATTAAAAAGTGCGAGAAATACTTGGTGAGTAGTTGTTTACCCTTGGGGCACAGAATGACATGAGATCACAACAGTTAGAAATAAGGAAAATTTCATGATACTCATACTTAGTCTCGTTAAATACAATTTTACCAATTGGGAGTTATAATTATCCGTGAAAAATATTGGCAGTCCCAAGAGGACACGATAGATACACCTTAGGATTAAAATACACTTCCTTTTGAGTTTGGTGTTTTCTTAATAATAATAATAATAATAATAGTACTTTTACAAGTGGTAATAAAGACACACAAAGAGGAGGTGATTAGGTACGGACGGTTTCATACAAGGTTATGGAACGCATGTGGAAGTAGTACGAAGCCGAAGGAGGGGGTGGAGCCAAGGGCCCAAAAAGTAGTGTAGGGCAGAGAGAAGAAGACACAGGGAGGCAGTGCTAGAGGGAGGAGGAGGAGACGGTGGTGGCGGGGCGGCGCCAAAAGCTAGGTAGAGGAGGGCATTAATAGGAGATAAGCATCGATCGATGATTGATTCTACAGAGTGGCTGTCGGAGGAAGAATACAAGGTTTCCACCGAATGAATCAGATCATACTGTTCACTTTAGGCCACCAAAAGAAAACCTTTTGATTGATTCCATAGGAATTTGTAACTTACGCATTTGAGGAAGATTAGATGCGTTACCTGATGGATTACTCAAATGACGACATTTTTGCACACCTCGCGTTCAAATCCGTCCAATCCAACGTCTATTGGCTATTGCCCTAGTTTGTAAAAGACGATGACTGGACGGGCTCGCTAGCCTAAGCGGCGGCGCCCGCGTCGACGTCCGACGACGACAGCCCGTACAGGCCCTCGAGCACCTCTTCTTCGATCAACCTGCGCTCTGTTTTGAAAAACGGTAAAGCGTCTACGACCTGTTGTCACCTCAAATGTTCAGGTCCGGAGCCACGGGCATTCCACATCGGTTAATTTTAAAATCTGCAAGAGATTGACGTCGTGATTCAATTGATCACGATTTGAATGACATTTATAAATTTGATTGATAAACGTAAAAACAACTACTTATTTAGTGATACATTAAAGTTATTTTTTAGTAGTATTTAATTTTAAATTATATATATATATATAATTAGTAAGAGATTTAAAAGATAATGAAAGAAAAATTTAAAAAAGTAATTGTGTGTTGTAAAAATTCTAACAGAAATATCTATAATTTTTTATTAATAAAAGTAAAAAAAAAGATAATCATTAAAATTATTGAACTTAATACTTTATAAGTGTAAACTCAAGAATATTAATTGAATGATAAAAATTATGATATACATAAATAAAAAAATCAAGATCATAATGATTTAAATTATTAAATAATTTAAATTTAATCTAAACTATTAAATTAAGATATCATTAGAAAAATAATTTTAGTATTGTTAGAGAGCATTTCCCACGTCAAAAATATACATCATAATTTGTATTTACTAAAAAAAGGCAAAATTATACGGTGCTCATCTACTGCATCAAATAAAAATAGTTATTTCGATTCTTTCATCGTCAAACAAAGAACGAAGCATACCAGGAAAACACAAAACTCCAACTTAATGAGTTTAGCAGCGAAAGAGAACAGACTCTGTATTTTCAATGAACTACCTACCCATGAATCAGTGAACATGTTGTGGCATACACAACAATGGGAAAAGAAAGGGTAGAAAGCACTTGACGTTAGAAAGAAAAATGCATTCTCACTCTAAAAGTTTTTTTTTTTTTGAATGGTGAGATTTCAAATCCGAAATTTTTAAGTCTTAAAGAAAAATACCTTAACCATTAGAATACCACTGACACTCAAGGTTCCAAACTATTTTTGAGTACATGTAGTCAAATGCTTTTTAAAAAGGACAAGTGAAATTTCACACAGTGAATGCGTTCACATGATGTGTAGCAGCAGCTCAACCACTCGGGCGTTGAGAAGCTCGAGGATGCCCTCTCTTTTCTTCCCTTTTCCTTTTCTGGAAGAAAACACGCGAACGGTTCATTGTGTCGGTGGAGGAGAAAAAATCTGGTTGTGGGGAGACCACAAAAGCCACCATCTGCCATTTCAATGTTTGCAGGAATCCTGAACCCTGTTCTTTTCTGTCATCCGGCATCTACAGGCATCCAAATGAAAGAACCTGAACAATACGTGAACTGAAGATAATTACTCGTATGTTCCTTCACAAGGCTTCAATGACCCTTGCTCGTATTGTTTCCGGATCAAATGATCTTTGGATGCTGTAAAAGGACAATAATCGGATAAAAAGTACAAGGAAAACGTCAACAACTAAGAGAACATGGCAATTATGATTAATTCCATCATAATACGTGGATGTTGCATTGACGAAAAATTCATTCGTAACTAGAATTGATAAGAATGGAGTAATTAGTTCTTGTTTTCAAGAATGGCCAACTATTCTATTGATATGACTATGCAAATTTTTGCAATATAATTGGTCTATTCGTAGAAAAAATAGTAACATGTGAAGGCCCTTATTTCAATAAACCATACAGACATGTCTGGTAGATAAACTTTTAAGCCTCATTTCTATTATCATCATGTAAGCTGAGGCCAAAATTTAAGGCTCTTAGAGTGAGTCTTGAGCATGTGGCAAAACCATTCAAAGGGGATAGTGTCATTTTTAGTAGACGCTAAACCCCAATTCAACTGCACTGTTTTTACTTTGGATATTTCACACTCCTCCCCAACCCCTCTTTTGTGAAGGCCCTTATTCTGAAATACTGTAAAATGCTGCTAACTAATAGGAATTCTGACAAATGCTCCCAAATCCAGTCCAATCCCACAAATCTCCCATAAAAAAGTACAATGTGAAGTCCACATACAGCCTGTTACAGATTAGGAGAATTTACCATTTTACCCTAAAATGTCAACCTGATAGGCGAGAGAGCTTGTTTCATTATAAGTCCACATTGACGTCTCATTCTATTGGTATGGAACTAATGGTCTCATACTTAATAATTTGTAATAATTCCCCCACACTTTCAAAATCACATCGCCGCTCTAAGCATTTAGACACCATTTCAGTCCTTATGCTGTCCCTTTCAATAGGCCTAATATGAATGCATGCTAACTCTAATATCACTTGTTATAGAATAAGAGAATTCACCCAAAAAGATCAACCTGATCAAGGAGAGACTTTTTTCCATTTCAAATTCACACCAATATCTCATTCCACCAATATGAGACTATTGGTCTCATACCCAATAGTTTGTAACACAGCCATGAAATATTAAACCATCATCAACCATGTTGGCTCATGCAAGAAAAACATGCCGTTTATTATTTAAAAAGACAAATCAGAAACTTCTAGCTAGTTTTATTTCAAATACCCAGAACAAAATGAAAGGAGATGGGAGAAAACACAACTTTTGTAGATAGTACTGGCATATTAGTCAACATGGGCCAATGTGAAATTCATCAATCAACTTTCAGCACAACATGCCAACAACATCATGACCCTAATATCCTGCAAAACTAACATCCACCCATTTTTTGCATTGACAATTAAAGATTCCAACAAGTTAATAACATGTGTCAATGTTGAAAACTATGGCTAGCCGGCAGCAAAAAATCTCAAGTATACTTATTAACCTAAGCATGACTTAATCGCACCTTGGAGACTCACCTAGCCTTGTCTTAATTAAGTTGGATCTTCTATTAGAACTATTTAATTAAATATATGTTTTTAAGGTATTTCCTTGCAAAAAACTATATATATATATATGTGAAAAATGGTTTTATAGGTGGCCGTTAGATATTAGTCGAATGGTTCAAATCGTCGGCTACATGCATACCCTCAACGGAGTAAATTTGTTGAGGCAACGTCATTTTCAATAGACCTCTGTTGCCTTATTAGTTTATATAACGGAGTAAGTTCATTGTGTAAACTGATCTTCAATAGATCTTAATTATCTTATGAGTTTACACAACGAACATTTGTTGTCATCTTCAATGGACCTACAGAACTTGTGGACTCTCTTTCTCTCTCTCTATATATATATATGGGGTTGCTAGCTCTGTAGGTGCCTATAGAGCATACCTTTGTAGGCACCCATCCAATCGAGATCAGACGATGTGGGAATGGGCGGGCGAGCGACGACGACGACAACAACGACGACGATGGTGTGAGCTGCGACGAGCGAGCGGGCAAGCGAGCATGAGCGACGACGACGACGACGGCACGAGCAGGCGATTCACTAGCAGCGACAAGCGGTCAATTCACGAGCGGTGGCAAGTGGTCGATTCACAAGCGACAAGTGGCCGATTCACGCCGTTGCACTTGCCCTCGACCCCTCCGTCGCACTCGCCCTCGTTCGCCCCATTTGGTTGCCTTCTTGCCCTTGCCTGCCCGCACACATGCCCTCACTGTCGCCTGCATGCACGCCCTCACTCATCCGCTCGCTCGCCCGCATGCCCTCGCCCGCTCGTGGGTTGTCCGATCTCGATCAAAAGGCACAAACGTAGTGCCCACAAAAATCACTTCTGTGGGCACCTACATACTCCTTTTTCCCTATATATATATATATATATATGAAATAATAATAAAATATACATAATTATTGAAGTAGAATCTATTAGGAAAAATAGTTTTACATTGAAAATAATAAGTGAAATTAAAACTTTTATATCACTTGTAAATTTTTTCTCACTAACTAATTGATTTTAATGAGATAAAATCTACATAGTATCAAAATCAATCTACACATGCTACATATAAGACGTTTGTAAGATACTCTAATGAGATACTCACAAATGTGAAGACTGGTTGGAAAAAATAGTCTAAAAAAATAATGAATGGAACTGAAACCATTATATTGTGAGTTTTTTCCTACTAACTAATTAATTTTAATAAGGTAAAATCCACATAGTCATATATATTACTGACATAAATATTAAAAGCACACATTGTATTTTGATGTTTTCTTATGATTATTTATGTATTTATATGTTATTTAGAAAATAATAGAGATTAAACTATACATAATTACCATTAAATATTTATAAGTATATAATGTATGCATGAAAATTCAAAGAAAAATGGATACTTAAATGAGAGTCCAGATGCCCAAGGTGCCCTGCCTTTACCATCGAGCACCTTTGCACCTTAATAACTGTAGTCTCAACAATGACACATTAATAGAGTATCTTACACCAACCATGCTTAGACAATTGAATTATCAGGCAGCAATTTTTCATAGCACGAGAATTTTAAATGCAGAAATAATTGTTCCATGCAAAAAAAACCTGTATAAGAAGTCCCCGCTTGATTCTGTCTTTCCACATATCCAATCAGGAACTAAAGTTTCTAGCAACTGTAATTGCTTCTCTATTTCACCTGCCAAATGACTTAAATAAGACCAAGGCATCATAAATTCATCTGTAGTTTCTTTGATATTTGTATTAACAATTATACTGAGTGAAGAAAGCAAGAATTTCATGAATTCATGTTATATTACTTTTTGGTTATAGAATCTGTGAAAGTAGTACAGAAAAGGATCACGAGAAATTTGTATTCCATCATGTAAATTTTAAGGAATAAAAATGCGCCAAAAAATTCCATCTTTTTCTCAAGACAAAAACCTTGAGCATTAGGAATTTAAGAGAAGACCTACTTGTTTCCTCTATATGGCAATGATAGAAGAGTATCTTATGCACAAGTTCCTGCTTTGTCAATGAAGACCTTTTGGTGGACTGAAAGACAACACATATCATATCGAAGAGATTAGGTAATGTGGATAGCATTTGCTGGTGCTTTGAGTTCTCTGGAACCACTTGACTGGTAACTTGATCTTCCTTAGAATTTGTGATTTCATCACCATCCTGGAAAATATCAAAAAAGTAATTCTCTTTTGTACAAATAAAGGTACAAATATCTGCCCAAATTCAACTTTGTGAATCTCTGAGGAAGGTATAATTGTCCAGCCAAAAAAGCCTTGTTTCTTTTGATTCTTGGCTAACATAGAAATGATGTTGCAACTTGCAAAAGTGCTTAGAGTGATCGTAACTTTTTTTGAAAAATGTAAATTTCTTTTTCCAAAAATATTGCTGATAGCTCAGTTAATCTCTGACAGCAATGTAAAACTGGAATGTTATATTATTATAAAATAGCCAATCCCATAACATTCTTGCTAATTGAGGATACTGAAGTAAATGCAAGCTCAGGTAAGAAATAGACCATAAAGCATTTATTCAGATGCAGATGAACCAAATATCATATGGAATAATGGAATGCACGATTGTACAAGTGTTTGGCACGCTTAATCTATCTAGTCATTGACTGGAAAGTTCAAACCAGTAAATGAAGTTGAAGAATGGACTTACCATTTTCAGATCTCCAGCAAGATCTTCATTTTTTGGCAAGAACCTCAAGGATTTTCGAGCTGATGATCTTTCTTTTATTTCAGTTTCAAGATCAGATTTTTCAGGACACTTCACTATTGGTAGCTTGGGTGTCTGCAGTGCAGGTGTTTCAACCACCAGATTACAAGGAGCAGACTCATATTTTGCAGGAGTACCTTTTTCTAAAAGAGAGTTAACACAAGGGCTGTTTACTGTCAATGGTTTAGGTGTCTGCAGTGCAGGTGTCTCAACAGCCTGCCTAGAAGAAACAGACTCAAGTTTTGCAGGAATATTTTCACATGAAAAAGCAGTCACTGAGTAATCCACATCAGCAACAGATTCATGTTTCTCATCATCAATGCAAGCATTTTGTTTTTCAGGGACAAGATTCATAGAAAAATGCTTTCTAAAATCTGGAGGAAAATGGGATGCACACAACAAGGAATCAGTATCAACAGAAATTGTCTGGGATGGCTCTGGCGATAATTCAGCAAACAATTCTTCATGCAGAACAGCAGCTACATCATTTCGATTAAATGGCTCTGGTAGTAAAGCCTCTGGAATTTTGGAACACTGCAGAAGCCAGAGAAAAAAAGGTTAAATCTGTACTGACGCCATCTAAACATTTAGAGAAAAAGTGAAACTACTCTACACTCATTATGTGTTGACAATGCATTAAATTGTAAGGTAGAACATAATGATTTTATATCCAAAATTGTATATTTTGAAATGGTACACCCAAAAAATTTAAAATGTGAAGGTAGAAGACTACACCTGTTTGCCAATAAAACATTTAGTGTGATGTTATCTAATTTTAACATTCTTCTTTTCCATTCGAGTAAACATTCCCCAACCAAAACTGAGAATTTTCACGCTGTAGATGGATCAAAATATAGAGAACTTTGCCTGCTGTTGGCTTTTATAGAAATTCTTCTGTCCTTTATTCATATCCTTAAAGAATCTATGTACAGAAAGAGCAAAATTGCAAATTTACAAAGAGGAAAACTTCAATCTTTAAATAACTCCTTGATCAAAAGCTTAGTCAAATTTGAGGTGAACAATGAACATCCACATTCTATCAAACTAGAATGTAACAGTGCTGCTTAAGACCATCAATCAGACAGTCTCAGAGGTGTAACAGTATCTTTCACTGAAAAGACAAGTCACTTGCTAACTAGGTATGTCTCAGATTTAAACATTAGCTAGCATGTGAAGGAAAAAATGGCTACTTGACAAGTAAATGTTCTGTGAACCCCAGGTTAGAGTATGCATCATCCGAATGTAATGGAGTTGGTGGGTATGGGTGATGTGGGTCATAAAATATGGAAGACAACTCACTTTTGCAACACGAGCAATCACACACTTTGATTTCACACAAATACATCAAAACTATCACAAAACATCAAAATTTAACAATCAAATCACTAGCTGTAGGCATGAATAAAGGGTGCAACATTCTTGTTGTCTTGGTACGCTACAGAAGTTCTATTGGCAATGACCTTGCCAACAACAATCACCTCAAAGATGGTCTTGCTATTTGATGGTAAAGTATCAAGAAAAGTAACATTGATATAAGTTAATTGGTTGGAAAGAGGTATCAAAAGCATATTTCTCTCTATTAAGTTAACATTCGAAACTAAAGTTCCATCAAAGCTTCTTTATAAAAAATATTTTTTTACCAAAATTCATTATCAAGTGTAGATCCGCTTTTTAGAAAACACAACTTCATCAAATCTAGTGTTTTTCAATAAGCTAATGTGAATTAGCTAACAAAACAGTTGTGGAAATATTTTCTCATATTTCTAAGGTCATCCTCATAATTTTTGCATTAAAAAATCATCTAAAAAGCTAAAAAATTATTACTATAAGCCAACTTTTCTGAAAAAAATTGTGATTCCAATCACAGTTCTAAACATAGTTCATGTGATATTTGCTTCAAGAAACAAGAAGCATCACCATTGTCTCACACTATATGGGTCAATAACATGAATCATTTCTTTCCATTATTACTATTCTTCAGTAAAAATTCTGTTAAATTATGTAATTTTAAAACTTTTTTTGCTATTTCTAACCAAATAACTTTTAATCTTCCTCTACCTTGTTAGTTTCACCTAAATTTATTAATTAAACTTTTCTTTACAGATGCAAATATAGAGATTCTATGGATATAATCAAACCATCTAATATAATTTCTCTTATTTTATCCTCAATATGCGAAATTTCCACCCTATTTTAGATGAAATCGTTTCTTAACTTATCTTTTACACTAATTGTCACCTATCTATCTCAACATTCTCATTTCATTACACTAATATTTTGCACATGTTCATGTTTAATAACCGAATACTCTATGCTATACAATATGGCTCAGTGAATAGATGCCCTATAAAATATTTTTTTTAATTTAAGGGTACTCTTCTATCAAATGTTACTCTCAATGTATTTCTCCAAATTTCCCATCCTTTTAAACCATTTCTCCATGTTTTCTTTAAGGAAATCTTATGTTATATTTGTGGTCAGTATTCCACAATCTAAACAAACATTATCTGCAAAAATTTGAGGATTCAAATTTCACTTAATTCTTTAAATTTCTAGGAAGTGTTGCTTGTTGTGTATGCACTATTTATATTAGCTACTTACAGTTCACCTGCTATTCATACTGAACTGTACCAATTTCCAAAAGATTGCTAATAAACTTCTCAAATATCATAATAGATTACTTGATGGTGACCCATGATGCAATGTTAAGCTTACTCCATTGAGACTTAGAAAACACAAGTTCAGATCATAGAAATAGTTTCTCCTACCCATCAAGATAGATTGATAAATAGGTGATATTAGAATTACGAAAAATTGTATATGTAGGCACCCACTAACAACATGTCAGTGACTACTCATCTGACGGTCCAAATGAATTTTTTTTTAATGTGATGAATGGTGCATGTGAATCCGTAATTCTTCTCCGTTTCCGTAATCCCTAATTCTTCTTCGTTTTCTTCACTTCTCTCCTACTCCACCACAAGTCACCTCCCACATGAACACGCCCTGCTTCCCACACTACTCTCTCTCTCACTCAATCTCTCTCTCTCTCTCTCTCTCTCTCTCTCTCTCTCTCTCTCTCTCTCTCTCATATCACCTAAACATTTTGTGCCTCCTAGGAAACCCTCTTTCCCTTGCCACATGAATAGACCACACCTCCCACACCATTCTCTCTCCCTCACTGCTCACACCAAACTCATCTCTCACTTCTCCCTTGCCCTGTTGCAAACCCTCATCCCTCCTGTAAATCACACAACCTCCATAGATCACACAGCTCCTTTGCTCCTACAATCAGTCATACACAAAAGAGGTCACCAATGCAAGCTCTCCTCCATCAATCATTGGTGGCTAGAGAAAAAGGGGAGCTCATATTTGGAAATGTGTGAGGGCAGAGGAGTTTGATGACATCTAAGGTGAGCAAGCACAAGAGCATATGTGAAAGGGTGTGCAAACAAGATTGAATTGAAGCCATTCATTTAGGCATCCACAACATCTTTTGTTGTGGGCACCTACAATAAATCCAACTTCTTAGAATTAATATACTCCAGTTTTGTCACTCAAAAACTTTGATTTTGATTTACCCACAAATGTTACATAATTGTGCTTCTAGGAGCACTTTTTTTAAAAAAAAATAACATAAATTTTGTTCTTAATAAATAATCATGTTGATAAATGTAAGGCTACATAAAACAGGAATTAGTCAATTAGATAAACCTCAGGATGGGCATGATCAAAATTCAACAGCCTTGCACGGAATGCTTGACGCAAAGCCATAGAAGCAGATTGATTCTGTAATACGAGGTGTTGCTGTACATCCAAACAAAAGCTTATCTTCAAGTCAGGAAACATGCACAGGCTGTCTTTATCATGGATACGTACTCTCTCAAAAGTCAAAGCTTCAGGAAATACATACTTCATCTGAGCAAGATGGCTATACAATAACTTCCTGAATGAACAAATGGGTTACCTTAGTTTCAAACCTATGTTAGTCATAAAAAAAAAGCGAAGCCCATGATATTATGACCCCAATTCTAATAACCTTTTTGTCATTACTTCAACTTGGGTAGAAATGTTTCTAAAAGTAGGAAGCTTTTTCCGCAGATGAAGCATTCTCACAGAACATTCCATGCGATCAAAAAAATCGACTATGCTTCTGTACCTGGAAGAAGACACAGCATTGGAAATCAAAGATCACAAGAATTTATGGGAAAAAAGAGGTGCATTTTTGCAGAAACTTACTTTTCAGGAATCTCGGTCACTTTATCCATTAATACATCACCTCCATATGTAAAAGAAAGTTCAGTCACTAATGGAGAGGATACTTCACTTTCATTGCTATGACTGCAGACAGAAGGTCGAGCATCATCCGCTGTGCCAGGAACATCCTTTACCTCGCCTCCACTCTTGCATGAGATTCTTTCTTTGCTCTTAGTCCTTGGGCGCTGAATAGTTTTCTCAGGCGTCGCTGATGCAAGACTAGTTCTATCAACCTGTTGTTCAAATTTCAGGACATCACTCGACTTCCCTGCATCAGGAAGTACCTTCTTGCGCCTGAATTTGAGCGCAGGTTGCTCGCTCTTCCCGCTTCCGTTCGGTTCCATGCACTCCACAGTGGATCCCAAACCCAAAATTAACTAAATGGAAATATCACCAAACATTGCATCAATGAAAAACAATCGGAAGTGAATTCTCGTGCAGAACTGATGCCGAGACAACGAACATTGTGCACCAGATACAAAATTATTAGAAAAATGACGACGACGACAAAAACAACAACAAAAGAAGTGAAGTCTTGATTACATGGAGAGGGCGCGGCGAAAACCTGGTCCTGTCGAAGAGAACGACACGAACGATGCAGCAGAGAGATGCGTGGACCAGGAGCGCAACGGTGGATCGCTCACTTCTAGGGTTTTGGTTCTTGTAGTTTTCCTCTTCTCGCTCTTCACCCCTCCGCCTTCGCTGGAAATCTAGTTATGTCAAAGCGATCTAAAAAGGACACAAAGATCAACATGCTGTAATTGTACTTTTTATAAATTTATCATTTTACAAAATGATATATTAAAAAATGATGTATAGTATATCGAAAATTTATTTTCGACACATTATTTATTTAAATAGTACATCATTTATCTAATTTGGTATTTCAAAGGTATAATCTAGTATAATCAATGGTGAGCAAGTTGTACTTAAGCTAATTCTTTTAACCGGTGACGTGACAAGGGAGCGTGTTTTTTCTACTTTTAAAGTAATTTTTTTTTAAATGATTTCGAAATAGAAGGAAGATATCGAGTACTTTTTAATAATAAAAAGAGTAAATTATAAAATATGTATGTCGTGAAATTAAAAGTACTTTTAAAAATTAAAAGTAAAAAAAAAAATGAAGTCAAATAATTCTAATTCTACGATACTATATCTATTTTATTTGTTTTTAGGATTTTATATAGTCATAATTTTAAGAAAATTATTTTCAATGGTATTGATATAACAAAATTTAAATAAAATTGATAAGATTTTAAATAATATTTTATAATCCATTTTTTATAGAATTGCATAATAGAGAAAAAATCAATTCTGATGGATTTTGTCAATTTTGTATAGTTTTTTCTTTTGGTATGATTTTAAAAATCAAAAACTAATCATAAAAGATATCAAGTGAAATTCGTACAATGATCCAAAATATTTTGTATCATCTTCAAATGGGCATGGAATCAAAATTTTGTAAAGATATTTTTAAAATTAATCTCAAATACTAGCGAAGAATGTGCTTTGAACCTTGATTTTATGGTTAATTATCTCTAGAAAAATTCCTTTTTCTCGTATATAAAAGTTTATGAAAAATGAAAATTTAGAAAAAAAAAAAAAAAAAAAAAAATTAAGAAATAAAATTTTTTTAGAACTGTCTGTTACGAAAATTTCAAAAAATTAATTTTAAAAAAAATTATAAATATTGTATATTTTAATATTTCAAATATAAATCCACATTTTTCATATAACCACAAATTTAACAATAATTAAGAAAATTTGAATAAGACATACGATATTAAAAATTACATCATGATAAAATTTTTATTAACTACAAGAACTTTTTTGAGAAATGATGAAAAAAATTTATACTTATAGTAATAGAAAATTTTTAATTTTTTTAATATTTTCTAAGATACAGAAAAACTAATTTTTTTTTCAAATTTTAATACAGACCCCTTAAAGGTTGCCACATGTAAAAAAACCCTTATTTTGGTGTTAGCTGAAGTGTTTTGGTCTGTCCACAAAATTATTAACAGACTTTTTGATTTTTTTTGAAAAATTAATGTTGAATAATTTGAAAGCAACACAATTATGAAAACCAAAGTGAACAAAGTAATTTGAAGTCAAAGTAGATTTGCAGGAGGAATCGCACAAAAACCCACAAACAAAAGAAATTGAAGACAAGCAGAAAGCCAAACTAGAGAAACATTATTAGCTACTTCAGTAAAATCAATCAACCCAACAACAAGAACTTGAGGCAACAGGAAGGGTAGAATCCTACGTAAGAACAACAGCGCAAAAAACAAGAGCGTTGAGTGAATTGAAAATGAAACATTGAAATCTGGTTTGGATAGGATTCTTGTGCTTAATTTCTCTCTCTCTATCTCTATCAATGATGCCCAAGAAAATATTACCATTATAAAAAAAACACACACACAAGTACATGACCACCAAGAATGATGATTTCTAGAATACAGCAAATGGCAAAATACACGACATTAGCAAAAGATCAGAACACTTCCCAACACAATAAGTGGATTAGTAGAGAAATTAACGAGTGCTTAGCTTTATGTTCACCAATTTTAGATCTTTTTCAACTTGTGTCCTGTGCATCTCGTCCATTTGAACTTCAACATTATCATGGTTTGAATCAAATCCCTCGGACCTCAGCATGATATTTGCACATTTATTTACTGCAGTGATTTCTAAGCTAATCCTCTGAAGCGTTATTTGCATTTTCCTCCAATGCTAGGTTTTTCTTCTCTTGTTCAACTGTAACAGGAGATGGTCTTAGTATCTCGGAGGCATATGTTATTTGTATGGCACAGTATTAAAATTTGCGAATAATTACCAGAAAGTTGATATAATGCTTTCACTGTGCGCCTCTCCAGTTTGTCAAGCTTCTTTTGCACATCCCTCCGGAGGTCCCAGTTAGGCTTCCTCGGGGCAATATTCATAAATGGATCCTGCATACAAGTGGATGTTTAGATGATTCCATAGCAAGTGAAACCATGGGATATTGGTCTTCACACTTGTGTAGTGATGATATACGTTACAAGAACCGAAACCAATATAAAAGACAAACAATTACAGATACCTCAATCTTCTCGGGAATGGTAGTGGCAGCAATAGGATCTTCAAACTTTGGAAGGACTGGTGGAGCTAATTTATGTTCCTGAAGCTGCTTATCACGTGGAAGGTAATTTCTAAACTTCACATTCAGCTTCCTGCAAATGGAGATGAGTGATGACTGTTGGCACATGCAAAGAGAATCTGATCACTTTCCAATAGATCTGAATCTAGCAAGACTAAAATTAGATTTTGTGAAGGTAGAAACATTTCGTCCACCCACAAGTAAGATTTAGGGTTTAAGGTTTCACATTTGACATGTGCATCAAAAACATTATTATATAAAGATACATGTATTATGTCAAGTAAACATCAATGCAAATACTAAAGTTTCAAAAGGACTGCAATCATTTAAATAAAAAATCTCATCAACAAATAAATGTGACACGTAAAGCTGAACTTCCTCTTCAAGACTATTAGACTAATTTTCAAGTTCAGTTAACCAATTGCCAAAGTTAAACTAACATGCCACTGATCCTCATCAACAATGTGCCATGGATAACACGTCCAAAGTTGAACAAAAGAAACTATATCGTTCTTACATATGAAGCATTTGAAATGAAGTAGGCTCAGATTTTAAAAATAAAAAAGAGTGGTCTGATAATTATCTACACAATGGAGCTATCTTCCTTTATTAAAGTGAAAGATTATTTACAAGAACAATGACACGTACTATGATCCCACTATGTAAGGTCAATCACATAGATTTTTTTCTTCCATATATTTTTATCAAAGACCAAATATCTGGTTAAATTACATAAATTTAAATTTTTTTCATAATTCTCAATCACGTAGTTTTATATCTTCTTCTACTTATTTTAATTTCATCTATACTAATTACTTTTCCTCTCCTAACTGGTGAAGTGAAAGATTATTTATTTGCTAAAAGATGTTTTTCTGCATTTTTCATAAAAATGATAAGTTCATCGAAACAAAAAAAATCCCACTACCATTGGAAGCTTTAGGATTTCATAGGATTTTGAACCATGGATGTGATTCAAACACAATGGGTGAAGTATTTGAAAACTGCATCTTTGGTGCCATATTTATTATATATATTTTGTCATTATTCATTTTTCATCACATTTCTCCCATTGAGTCTACTTTGAAATAAGAATCAAACATAGGTTTATTTATTGAAAACAAAATGAAAGGATCAATTCTCAAAACTCCAGTCAGCTGCTTGAAAAATTGGACCCGTGAAAAACTTCTATGGTCATCTCTTCTACGATCATAGATGATGAAAAATGGGAAAACATTGATGAGATTTTCATGCAGCAATAAGCATCATATTTCCATGCATGCGGTTACTGTGAAACAGAGAAACTTAAGAGCGCAAAACCCTTGGGCAAGAAACAAGTAGGTTCACTGAAGGCAGGATAGCAGATAAAATTTCTCTTCATGGCTATAAAGTTTCAGAGGCTGAATGGACAAAGAATTGAATGTTATAACTAAGAGAGATAGACTACAGCTCAGGTGGTAACTCAAGTGAAGGACAGGGACCAGGAACAGATAACACATTTCTCCCTAGGCTAGAAGCAACGACTCAAAAAAGAGATGGAAATGAGGTCTAGCATCTAACAATCCTTCACAAAAAATGCACCACCTTTCTCTTCCAAGTTTAATGCACCTACCATGAGATACAATTTCTTGAGCACCGAGAATTCATTTCCAAATGCTTGATCAATCATCAATAGAGGGAGTTCCTGTACAGTAGTATATCACCATACAATCTACCATGTATATAACCTACCCTTTTAGTCTTCCTTATGCCTGTTTTTTATTGTCTTGTGGGATAGCCAACAACATTGAGAAGGAGAAGATGACAAGGGTAAATCTTGTCATTTTGGAAGATATTTGCAGACATTACAATAAAGGAGAAGTGAGCATTAGACACATCAGAGAGATAAACAAAGCCCTCCTGGCCAAGAGGATATGGAAAAAAGATTCTTGTCTGAAGATGATGTCAAATATTGAGTGCCATCGACAGCAATGATGACAATCATGAAGTCACCAGGAATGGTAAATACTAAATGGTTTCATTTCTGGAAGGGTATTGAAAATATGCAAGGTTTCCATCATGATCATCTTTATTTTTCTCTCCTTTCAAGTACTTCCACCTCATCCTGGAAGGACAAATGGATAGAAGATGGATGCAAGATAGAATTCAGAGAACAAGAACGGGATGATTGCTTCCATGGGATACTTGGTTGCAGAATGATATTCCTCAAACTTTCACTTAAGATAAAACTTGCAATATCAAGAGAGAGATTCTATGTCTTCTCTCCTGATGAAAATATCTAATTAATGTCCACAAAAGGGTGTGAGGCAAACCTGCATAAATCTGATTTGTTCAGCCCAAAGCTCTTGCAAGGGCCTACAAATGAAGCGTAGTCACTAAAACATATGGAAAGAAACAGGAAAATGATGGGGACTTAAATCCTCCTCTTGTGATGGAGCAGAGGACACTCTGGATCATCTGCTCTGCACTTTTCTCATTATTCTTTCTGTCTGGCATTCCATACACCATGATGAAATTGTGGTTATTAGATCTGAAGCCTCTTTTACCATATTTTGGGATTTTATGGAGAGATCACTAAGGGGAAATGGATGCACAAGCAACATCAGATTGGATTCAAACTTCATGTGCAGCTATGGATCATTTTGAAAACCTAGAATGAGATTATATTTTGAGATAAGGATTAGAGTTTTTGAGAATCAATTGGATGTATTTCTTCTACCATTAGCAAGTGGGATAGGGTCCTTTTGTGCTGCATTCTTCTCATTGTTGATATTAGCATGTAATATTTTCAGCTCACTTGGATGATTTTTATTGACTTAATGAAATCATCATATCCTTTCCAAAAAGTCATATAAAGATACACAGGGTTTATGCATATAAGTAATATATGAAATTACTTGACTTAACATAAATTTCCTACAATAGAAGAAGTTACCTCTCTTCTTCTACTTCTTCTGAATTCTCCTTATTCTCAGTTTGAAGAGTGTTTTCATCTGGCGTGCTTAACAACTCCTGAGCAGTTTTAAGAGCTTTCAGCCTGTCACGACGGGAAACAGCAGCTTGGGTCACTGGATCCTCTAAACCGGTCACATTTTCCCTGTTTTGTTTTGACCAGTTATTGGAGAGAAAAATGTTAGAAAAATCTCTGTAAAATTTTATTTCTGGAGGGAAAAACACAATCTACATATCATGATTAGGTTTTGTATAATGATTTGGTGGTAATAAAATATTTAACCAAAATGTTGACACTCAACTAAAAGGAGGTGTCATTTTCTTGTCCAGACCACCTCTTCTTCTGAATATATTGCATGCAATGGCATAGGGTCTGTTTGTTTAAGAGTTAAATACTATATTCCTTCATTTTTTACTATGCATCACAGTTGTATACAATAACATTTATCAAATACTTTTAACATTTTACATTAAAATACCATACCAAAAACTTACATCGTAAATTGTATAATTTCTTGAAAAACGTAAACCTCACCTCACTTAATTCTATCGCTTAAACAAACATTACCATAAATATTCTTTGATCTTTACCTTAAATCCCAAGGATGCCATGAAATAAAGTATGCATGGGTTATCCCACTATCAAAGACCTTACACGTATATGTTTGTGGATGTGTAGCTTCTACTTTCCCACGAATAATTCCATTATCTTACCATAAATTCTTGTATACGATAATTCAGTTCCAAGGATAATGCCAATATACACAATATCTCAAAATTTAAAGAAGTTATAAAATTATTAAACTAACTAATTTCGGGTGAATGGTTTCAGTGTTTCCTATCTGCTAACGAAATTAAATTATTTCAAATCTATCTATCAACCACCTACAAAATATAAAAGCGCTTTGCTTTCGATTTTTTCTTCACAAAAAAACCATTCCTAACGAAACTAATTTCCAACCATGCGTAATACTCCCCAAAACCCCTACATCTAGACAATACTGATCTAGAAACCCCCTCTACCCTGACCATACTTCTCGGACCTGCACCAGATGCTGCAGTCCCGCCATCACATCCCCTCGTACCCTTCCATATTCCCACTCCTCCTCAACGCCTCATCACCAGCCGTTCCTCCCACTCATAAACCTCTCCTGCTGTCGTCCGATCCTCCTCATTGTTAGGCAGAGACATGGATTTTTGGATTTTTTTCCGTAACCTTCCCACCCGACAACTCCCATGGAAATCCTGCTTCCAAAATTCCACCACTGCGCACATCCACCTCCAACAGTAGAAACGAAAACAAAACATAGAAAACGTCAAGCACTTCACCAGCAGCAACACGAAGGACAGAACACCGGCGATACTAATTTCACTCACATCGCTGCTCCGATCAAGCGCACGAGAGGAAGGAGATGCACGCCGGCGGTGACCGCCGGCCGACGTAGAAAAGGGAACAGCAGCGCCTTCGCTCTGATTCATCGAATATTAACATATTTATAGTGAAGCATATCGATTTAAAAAAATTTCAAAAAAAAAGCATATGGATTTAAAAATTATTAAACTCCAATTTATTTTTTTTTACAGGAAAATGTCCGTCGTCACTCATGATCCAATAATCCAACTATTTTTTAATTATTTACTTTAAATTTTTCAAAAAATAAGTTTTCTAATTAAATAATCAATAATATAATATATGTAATAAAATTTCAACTTCATTTCAATTACGTTTTACTAATATTTTTATTTAAATAATTTGTAGTTTTTAACAAAAATTTATGAATTTGTTAAATATTTAGAGAAATAATCAATGTTTATTTAATTTAAGTATAAGTTTATTATATATTTATAATAAATTAATAATAAAATCTATATGATTAATGTAATTACTTAATATATTTATTGGGAAAAGATAAAGATTATGATGTAATAGGTGCCTAGCATAATTTAAATTTTTGAAATTTTTATATCTAAATAGTTGGAATTTAGACTCTGTTTGTTTATAATTCTAGCTCTAACATTTACATTATAGTTGAAATTAGTTGAAATTGTTATTAATTAAAGTTGAAGTTGCATATGGTATATGAGCAATTGAATATTGTTAGTCGTTGATATTATGCGACATATAGTCATTTGTTAAATACTTCGTTAACTCTAATAATTTACAGTAAAAGTTGTTAAAATTTTGTAAGCAAACATGACCATAAATTTGAAATTTAAGAAAATGAAAATTACAAATTTTGCGTATTTAGTCTTACTTTTATTGTCTTAAGAATCTATCTGTACACATCAAAAATTAAGAAAATGAAAATTTGAAAAACAAGAATGAAAATAGAAATAAAAAATCCAAAAATGAAAAAACGTACTAATTTATTTGTACATATTTTGGAAATTTAAAAAAATGTGCATTTGGGGGTAAACAGAAATGGTAAAAATTAAATATTTTTACATGTATTTTAAATATACTTTTACGATACAACTTCAAAAGTAGCATTATAAATTTGAATCTAAAGGTTAAAGTTTTTATAAAAACACATTTGTTACTAACACTAATTTATCAATAAGTCAATACCCAAAATTTATCAATAATCTACCAATAATCACTAAAAATTATTGAATAATAACTACAAATATATCAACAATCTCTAAAATTACCAAAAATCATCAATAATCTCTAACTAAAATCATCAAAAATCATTAATAATGTCTAAAATCTCTACAATTGTGATAGAGAAGGGAATCTGAAAAGCTAACCAACTTATTTTTTAGTATACAACGGAGAAGACGTATGAGTGAGACTGATCTTTGAGTAGAAAGATACCATAGAAAAGAGGATAACATGATAACAATGGTGTGAAGATCAACACTAATAATAAGACAACAACGACAGTGTAAAAACAACGATGATGATGTAAATATGTATGATGTATTTTCATTGCAAACATCTATATCTTTATTTGATGCATGTGAACACATGTAGCATGTATATGAAATATTTTTTAAATTCATAGACTTTTTGATAAATTTAGTGTCAATCAAAAATATTCTCATTTTTTCTATTTTTCTGTTGCATTCTCAAACTTTCTATTGCAACACTTTTTAAAAACACAAACAAGATAATGAACAATTTATGTTATCAATTAATATTAATGTAGCTGAGTAAATACATGTATAATAAGAAAAAAAGACCAATATAATTACCTAGGAACCACATGAAATCTTGAAATTTTAGAATTCAATGTTGATGTTTACGACAATTTTTACTACAGACACAAATATAAAGATTTTTTTCTCATTTTTATTGATCTAATTCTTATTGTTCAATGGCAGTTTAGAGTATCAAAAAAATGCAATTACATGAACAAGACCTCTCTAATTAGTAAAATAAATACAAGTAAAAAGTACATAAAACATTTCATATAGGTAGCACATTATGAATTCATCATTAAAACAAATTCTTTCAAAAAAACACGTGTCATATAACGAAGTGAATATTTGCTTTTGTAAATCCATGTGAAAACAATGTTATGTGCTACTTGATGTTAATCTTTACTTGCTTTGTAAATTGTAAGTACTTAGAAAAATATCCTAAATTTAAGTCCAAGAATATCAATCAATTTCAAGAGAAAAACACAGCTTAGTTTGGTGAGAAAGTTGAGTGAAGTTCATCTGCATGCCTAACATCACAAAAGATACGTTTAGGAATAATTATACTTACTTCAACTTTATTTTTGTATAAATTCTCATATATTATTATCACCATATAAACTAATGTATAAATTTTCACTACATTAATTACTATGTAATTTAATTTCATTTATTTCACTACTTTCAATTTCAACTTTATTCAACTCTTAAAGTTGATTGAAACCGAGAATAAACAAAACCTTAGTACATCTTCCTTCATGCATCAAAATGTAAAATGAATCATTTTATCATCTGGTGTTATTTGGAAAAATAATTTTACCAGGAGATAACAAACAAGTTTTTGGTCCATTTATAAAGCAATTGAAACAAGTAATGTGAACCCGAAAATTTTGTGATTCCATTAGTTGGGCATGTGCATTACACATCGGAGACATTTTCCTTCCATCATCAGTTTAAAGGCCCTGTTGATATCCTCAAATGGCAGGTCATGTGTCACAAGCTCATCAATTTGAATATCCTGCAATTGATACAAAGAGTTACAAACAAGTCTACACCGCATCACCGGAATACTAGTATGTTTTTTTTTTACTTGAGAGTTGTAGTATTATGCCGTAGTAAATAAACTTCCTACCAGAGAACATGTGTCAGCATGCAAACATCCAGAAAAGTCGAACTTCTGAAGATTCACTCCAGAAATTGGCAATGATTGATTGAATGCACCAAAATTGAGTAAACAGATAACATATTTCAATATAAACGCCACAAAAAGTTTCTTAAAGCTGTTATGCTTTTTGACATATCTGAAACCAGTCAACTTCAAGAATTAAACAAGAGGCACCATAAACATGGTAGATGGAGATTTCAGATATGGTATATCACAGAACAAAAACAGAAGCATTGCACATTGAACATGTGATCTGACATCAGGATAGCATTTTATGAAACATAAAATAGGATCAATATCCTAGTGTATTTTCTTAATTACTATCCTAATATGTACTCTACCTATGTGTTTCACTAGTCAACATTAATGCTGCTCAAAATCAATATATCAAGAACGCTGACATTTTTGGTGTAAGAGGAAGTCAACTTTTACCTTTGCCATATATTGGTCAACAAGTAAAGGCAAGTCAGATTTTGGCTTCCATCCCCCAAACAAAGAACCTTTCAAAGTTCTTCCAGAAAGAAGAAATCCATAATGAGCTGATACTTCAGGATTAGCTTTTGGCACACCTAAAGTCACCGATAATCCCCATCCCTAAAGTAAGCAGATCAAAATATTCAAATCATTGATAACAAAAATTAATGTGGCAGAAAAATCATAAATAAACAAAATCTATGATGATAATTACATCACAACATGACTGCAGAGCTGTTGAAACTATCTTGGTATCACCAACACATTCGAATGAGTAATCTGCTCCTCCAGAAGTAAGGCGTTTAATAACCTGCAATCAAGTGAAGTTATTTGAATCCCAACTTGAATTGATTTTCACAGGAAAGAGAGAAAAAAGGCCATATAATTTTGAAATATAGTTTTATTGATAATACAACTATATTTAAAGGAGCTCATATATAAGAATGTAAGCCCTCTTCTACTAAATTAAGAAGAAATTGTGAAGCAAACATAAAGTTCATGTGACAAAAATTCAACTTCTAGCTACTTTGGTCAACATCTTTATCCATAAAAAATAGCATTCAAATTGCCAACAATTTAAAGTCTTCAAGTCCCCAGTAACTTACATCAACTCTAACTTCCCATTTCTTCGATTTAGCGATAAGAAGGACAGGTCCTTATACAAAATCTTGTCATTGAACCCCTTATAAAATTCAGAGAAGAGAATAACTAGGCAAGTAAAATACTATAATAATATTGCTATTAATGACATTTCTTTATCACTTTATCTGTCAAGAATATTTTAAGTGTTAGTTCAGGAACCTGCTTTTTGCATTGGTTGATCGTTCTTTTGACGACCAAACATGGTAACATACCACCAGCCTAAGCAATTGAATTTGTATCAGAATTGAAACTGAGGAGTTTGCAGAGAAATCATAGGAATTGCTTTGTAGAGGTACTCATTTCATGCATTTCTATACAATAAACTTGTACTGGTATTACATATTAAATCCCAATTATCCAACAACTTCAAATTACTAGTTTCGATACAAATGTTAGCTCTTAACTTCATTCACATGCATCAAGATGCATTAGCATTTCAAAAAGTACTTTATTTTTCTAATCACTGAAACATTGTCACCAAATTAGTGTAACATTGCCATAAATAATCATAAGAACATAATAAGTAATAATGAAGAGATGGATGATCATGGCTGCTAATGCAAAAAATCATGTGCTAACCCATGTTTATATTATTCATAGTTACACACCTGTTGAATGGGTTCGCTATAGTCATCTGGGTTGATGAATTCTGTCACGCCAAATGTTTTTGCTGTATAAGTAACGTATTAGTTGCATGATGGTGCTCTATGATGAAATCAAGCCAATAATGCACTGGTACCTTTCTCAAATTTCTCTGCATTAGTATCAACACCAATTATAAGAGAAGCAGCTCTAAGCTTTGCACCTTGAGCCACCTAATTGTATTGGAATAGCATGGTGTGAGTAAATGCTTTGAGGAAGAAGCTTCTAGGTTCAAAGAAGAAACAAGTAGCAATGCTAGTTTTGCTACCACCACTCCACTTAACTGAAAGACCAACAGTTCCAAGACCGAAAATTACAACAGATGACCCTCTTGAAATATTTGCAACTTTCCAAGCTGCACCAAGGCCTAACCACATTACATTAAAAATCGATTAAAATTGAATAACATAATGTTAATAACTTTTGATGGCTGAGAAGATTAAATACAATCAGAGATGTCCAAATGATAAATAGTGAAAACAGCAGCTATATCACCTGCAGCAGCTCCACAGCTAAGTAGGCATATTCTATCCATTCGCACCTTTGGGTTGATTTTAATGGCACAACCTGAGTGGACTACTGTATATTCACTAAAACTTGAAACAGCACAGTAATGATAGATGGGCTTTCCTTTGATTGAAAAGCGAGTCTTCTGATCACTGTGCATAACACCTTTCCTTTCCAAACCTAATACCTGGCACATGTTACTTTTACCAGAAAGACAGTGCCTGCAACTTGTGCACTCTCCAATAAATACAGTTAGCACATGATCTCCCACCTCAAATTCGGTCACACCTTCCCCCACACTCTCCACTATCCTACACTACCATAAAAAACCAAAATGTTAATTGAAGGAGACAGAATATCATCCATCAAACTCAGTAAGTGGTAGGTTATGCTGCAGACCCAGAAGCTTCATGTCCGAATATCCTCGGAAATAAAGAGGGTTGTGCCTACAAAACAAGTTCAGTTAGAGAAAGAGAACGGAGTCGAAGTTGTGGTCTGAAACTAAGGTAGTGATAACTTTCAAGATACAAGGGTTTTGGTTTATTTTTGTTGCTTTATAAGTTATAACTGGGTCACGTATCTTTGATTCTTGATAATAGAATAAGCTCAATTACATAATATATTCATGTGCTTGTTTTCGGCAAAACAATTAATTGGTAGGAATTTCAATTCAGTCACCAATTATTGACTTCAAAAATTGATGCGGCCGAATGGAACAACCCATCATCGTGGCTTCAAAAAACCAAGAAAGTTCATGACTTCGTTATCTAATCCCGAACAAGCGAGATTTCCCAAATACTGGTGGTATCTAATAAAAAAAGAAGAAATATTGGTGGCAATTTATCCGAATGGCACCTTGTTTTCCCACTGGTTGAGGTCACTCCTACAGAGCGAGGTGCAGACGACCTTGACGCGGATCTCCATCGGCATAGGAGCGCCGACCTCCACCTCCTCCAACACCAGCGGTTCCCCCGGCCCCCACGCCACCGCAGCTACACACGTAAGGAAGCTGTGGCACAACCAAAAGAAAAGAAAATTCCGAAGAACAGACTGCGACCAACGGCAACCGCCGGTACCTTTGCAAGTTACGGCGGAAGGCATCTTCGGCCTCGGACGGTCCTGAGAAGACGGAGAGGGGCAGTGACGACGACGCCCGCGATGCTGGTGAGAGGTGGTGTGGCGGCTGCCGAACCAAAGCCATACTTGTGAATCTTCTCCTTGGGGTAGGTGGAGAGCCCGCCGGTAAGGGAGTAGGTGAAGAATGGCGGGCTGCTAACGAACGCCGGGGAATCACAAAAAAAAAACTCTTTTTTTTAAAAAAATATATTTTATTTTAGACACAAATTTTAGTATTGATCACTTTTAAGTTAATATATCTGAAGTAATAAATAATTATAGTAATTTTTAATTATAAGTGTAATATGATTTTCTCGCCCCAAAGTGGATTGGACATCTACTTCAAACATTTCATATCAAACCTGTGAGCTTTAAGAAGATGATTTGAGCCTTTCAAAGATGTAGGTGAGTTAGATTAGAGTGAACAGGCATTTGATGTTAAGAAGGAATCATCATCTAATTTAATAAAGGTTAAACTAGAAAATTTTATATGATGTATGTTTACATGTAAGTGTAATTATACTTAAAGGGATAAGATTCATTTAGGTCTAATAAGAGAGTTTAGAGTAAATTTTTTAAGTTAAAATTATATAATAATTTGGTTGATAAAATTTTATAGTAAAATTTATATATATTTTAAAAATTGAAAAAAAATATACGTAAAAATGTATCATTTAACTTTTAAAAAAACAGATACATTTATCTATTTTTGTTTTTTTAAAAAAGCACGCTTCTTTGCCGGATGCTATATAAACCCTCCACACGCGCCGTCGCCTTGTTCCGCGTTCCTGGTCTCCTCTTCTCGCCAGCGTCGACGACGATGGAATCGGAAGGGGAGTTGGGTTCTGCTCTGAGAGCGATCGATTCCACCAACGTCGGCTTCAAGGTATGTGGTTCATGGCCTTTTCTTCCTCTTCTGGTGCTCAATTCTAGGGCTTTTTTCCCTGCTCCTTCTATCTCTCGCGATCGTAAGAAAAAAAGAGCGCTCTCTTTTATGTGTTACGCAGTTGTTGAAGAAATGTGGTTGGAAAGAGGGAACGGGCCTCGGAGTCTCTGAGCAGGTCAGTGCGTCTTCAACCGCATATTCCAGGGGTTTTTAGTAAACTTGGGGAAATTTACCTCTTTTCCTCGGATTTTCTGGCTACTCGCCGAATTTGATTAGGGATTTCGTAGATTTATTTTTAATTTTACTTGGAGAAGCTGATTTGAATTCTAATTTAGTTCTTACTTCTGTGGCGTATTATCATGTAATGCACGAATTTTGAATTTTCACTTCTATTTTCTTGGTTTTTTCATATGCCAAGATTTGAACTCATGACCTTTGGCATAAACATGTAACGTTTCACCACTGAGATCATAAGGAACTTGGTGAATTTTCACTTGTACCATGTCTCTTGACTTGTTGGAGTAGGGTAGGTTGGAGCCGCTCGAACCTCAAGTGAAGAACAATATGTCGGGTATAGGTGCCGAAAAAGTGAAGAGGAAGATGAAGCAACTATCAGAAGATCGCTCCAGTGAGCCTTCAAATAGAAAGGTATTTCACTTTTCCACGAGCCTCCTGTTCTCAACATTGGACATGTAATATGGTTGCACCCCGAACAATCCATACTGAAAAAAAGCAATCCATATGTGAAAACATTTTAGCAGTTTTGCGCACTTCTTAGAAGTTAGAATATTAGAAATCAATAGAACAATGTGGGAATCATACGACAAAGTTCCAGATGTTCACAATCACAATGAGCAGTAGTGTGCTATCTTATTCATAGCTCACATGATGCAAAGTCATTTATAATTGTTATTGCAACCATAGGTCCATAACAAATAACAGCTTATTCACATTTCAAGCACATAACTAGTTGTAATTATTGCTCAAGAAACCCATTATTGTCATAGAACATCTCAGGGTCAGACAGTTAATGTGATTAACCCTTTCAATTCTTTAGATGACAGTGTGCTGTCTTTATAATATCAACATGTTCTTTGTAAAAACCTTAAATCTGCATGAAACCAGGAGTGTGTGATGACTCTGCTGTTTCTTTAATAGGCTATTAACCAGTTGATTTGCCAGCAGGATCCTCTCCAACCAAAAATGAAAACAAAGTTGGCCTCAAAAAGATTGCGGAAAATGTTGGAAGAAGAGGAGAGGATGAAGGAAAGAGCATTTCAGCAAGCTTTCTTCAGGGAATTTTGGCCAGACAATGTTTGAAATATAATATTTTCAAGCTTTGTAATGCTCCTGGTAGAAGAGAAGATGGGCCAGGTATCTTGAATGGAGCATTATATTCTTTTTGGTGATTGAGACTGTAGCCTGTCATCTTGTTTTTCTTGCATTATTGAATTCAACATCTAAGAGAGGATTTGTGTTTTTGGAAATGATAGAAAATAGTGAAAATTTTAACTTATTATTTTTCACCATTTCACATCATCTCTCATACTTTCCAAAAATACAAACCCCCTTAAGTATCTTATCACTGATTATTTTCCTGTTTGATGTAAATTTGTATTCCTAAAAAATCATTAAAATGTGTCCAGAATTTTATTCCCAAAAAATCAACTTCAGTGGTTATCTGTTTAACATAATTACACTTCTTTCAGTCATTCTCTAGACCAAAAGGATCTAAATGAGTGATCTTTTGTGGGGTTCACAGGAATCTATGGATTTTGTTAGAGGTGTTATTACGTAGGTAATTGAATATCATATATTAGGTCATAACCTTAGAGTCATGTAAATATATAATTCTCTAAGCTCAAATGGTAACAAAGGTTGGGATTTAGATCTACAAAAAGGCCGAGAAATTGCTGCATCCCAAACCACACACCAATATCATTCCACCTATTGTCCCTCCAATCCCTGCTGTTCCTACTGTACTACTCATCTTCAGGAGGAACCACCCAACTATTCTGCCCCTCCCACCAGGCTGTTGTCACCCACTTTCCTATTGCATTGGTGCTGTCCAGGTATCTCTCCACCCTAGGAAACTTTCCCCACCATCATAAGCCTTCCTCCAGCAATTTTCTTCATTCTCATCAGCTTCAACATCCCTGCAAGTGAATTTCTTTTCATACGCCCTTTCTACTCATTTTTCAGTGGCCCTGGCATTTATTTGTGTTTATTCTAGTGCTTGT
Organism: Amphibolis antarctica; assembly: GCA_024699675.1. Classification (NCBI taxonomy): domain Eukaryota; kingdom Viridiplantae; phylum Streptophyta; class Magnoliopsida; order Alismatales; family Cymodoceaceae; genus Amphibolis; species Amphibolis antarctica. The sequence continues at coordinate 29,310 of JAMKPZ010001154.1, forward strand.
GTGCCTCTACCCTTGCAATTCAAATTTGGTTATAACAATCCACAAGAACTTATTTAGGTTTTGTTCGATAAAAAAAATCCACTGATCTTTTCACTATGCAACATTAAATTTTTATGGTAATTTACCGAACATAAAAAAATCCCTACAATACACTCCACAAAAGATTTACAATAAAAAGATCTATTGATCTTTTACAATAATTATAATTAAAAAATCACTTCACAGATTTTTTTTTTTTTTACTGAACAAAGTCTTAGTCGAACCACCATAAAGAAAGATACTATTGACATTGGAAGGGGGGTGAGATCATGTGTAAGATGTCAAATCTTGTTGTAGGAATCAAGAAAGGTCTGAAAGGCATAAGATCAAGAATCAGTCATATGAATCTTTTTTTCTTTCATATATTTCCATCTATGATTAAATTCTATAAATTTAAATCTTTTCTCGTAATTTTTAATCAAGTATTTTTAGGTTTTCTTCTACTTCATTTAGTTCCTTCTGCAGCCGTTAATTCTCCTCTGTATATAATGAAGAAAATATTGTTCTTAATATTGCTTCAATTGTTTATATCTGTTTATACGAGATATTTATTTGATCGCTAGTGGCTTCTTCTGCAGCCTTGTGAGCTTTTTGATTGGGGATAAAGGATGATCATTTAATAGCTGGTGTGGGTCGTCTGTAAATAGCTGGTACACCTCCGCAGGAACTCATCCAATAACATAAAGTATCAAAAACATTTTGCTGCCGCCCCAGTAATAAAATCTGTACCATTCTTGCTGGAAGGCAGGTCGATATGTAAGCGGGTAGCGATTATCATAAACCGTTGAACGTTAGAAGATCAGAAACAGCCTTCAGCGGACGCTGATCGCTGTGACCTACCCATTGTATGACTACTGCTTTTCCGTGTCTTTAGGTTGACCCGTCATTTTATCTTTTTCTAAGTAGAATGAAATCACTAGATTTTATTTTTCACTTCAACAAGATTTTTGTTTATGTGCAAATCAAAGGAAAAGGAAAATAAGTTTTTTTTTTTTTTGAAGTGCCACCTTATCCAGAATGCAAAGGAAGATTTTTAAGATTTGTGTTTGGCTTTTCTCTATTATTAAATTCTCAAATCTGTGTCGTGCAGAGAAGGTAATGCTTAAGTTGTATTTGTTTGCAGTTTTAGTTTCAATTTTAACATTTGTATTGTACCTGAAGTTGATTAGAGTTGCTAATTAGAGTTGGAGATGTATTTGTTTGAAGTTTTTGTATTGTATTTTATGATATAATATTGTTTATCAACATTATTTATCAATTTCAATAGCTTAGAGTTGAAATTTGATGACCTTAGAAAATGATTGCATCATCTTTCTACCTCTTCCACGGGCATCTTTGGTGATATTTCTCGTCTCATTATTCCTCACTTCTCTGAAGCCTCCCAACCACTGTTCTCCAAAGCCCTTCTTTGCCCAACCGAGTTTGAGGTCTTATTTGTTTATGAATTTTTCATTATGTATTTTTATTTTTATTATACATCATAATTGTCTACAGTAATATTTACCAAATTTTATAAAAATGTAAGTTTTACTTTACCTAATTTTATCTTTTAAGCAAATTCCCTTAGATCTTGTTTATTTAAGAGGTTATTACTATGTATTTTTATTTTTTATTATGCATTTTAACTGTACATAGTAACACATATCAAATAAATTTAACATTTTATATTAAAAATAATATATAAAAAATTTATATCGTAAATTATATAATTTTTTATAATATAATTTTTTTTAAAATATAAATTTTATTACACCTCACTTAAACAAAGACATCCTTAAAGCATTATTTTTAATAATGGGATGCCTGCAGTCATTTTTTCATTTTCAAGATCGTGTACACCTCCGAAAAAAGAGATGTGATTGATATTCATGCATTGGTTCTTATGTGCGGTCTTTATCACTGGGAATTTAAGCTGACAGGTGTACTGTTGGTACCAAATACAGATGGAGGGAGGCGGCGGGGCGCCTTGTTGAGTTTTTCGGTACAAATGTAAATTAGACTGAAGTCAATTGGACTGATACAGTCGGCTAAAGCCTGAAGTCTTATTTAATGAGGTATTTTAATTTTAATAATTGTAAAAAATTAAAGTTAATAGGAATTTTTTAAATAATATTAGAATTACATAATAAATAAAAATTTACATAGAAGAATTTATATAATAATGATCAAATGAAAATTTGTAAAACGATAAAGTAGCTCATTTCCAAACTCACCTTATGTTGTATTGAGCCACCACTTACAAAGTTGGATTGTGCTGAACTAAAGTTTGAAAGTCCATTTAGAATTTCCTGAGATTTTTTTAAAATTTAATAACTATTTTTAATAATTAGTTAATAAAAATGTTTTATTTAAACATATTCTAAGACTTAAAATTCAAACTTGTGACTAATGAACTATATATATACATGTCTCCTAATCATTACACCAGACTCAAATTGTTTAATAAAAAAAATTCAAAATTCTTAATTTATTATTTCTCATGTAATAAATGATAAGTTATAATTTTATTTCAATTATTATTTAAAGAATTTAATATAGTGTGATAATTGAATAACACTTACATAATAACTTATTGGTCATGGATTTGAATCTTAAGTTTAATGTTATATTCAGATAAATTATTTTTTATTGATTAATTATTAAAAATATTTGTTAAAATTAAATCAAATCTAAGTAAGTCTAATATGGTCAAACTATACTGTTAACCAACCCAAGTCTATGTTGATGAAGTTTCAGACCATAGGACCCAATATGACCTTTTTAAAAAAAAAAATTGTCCTAATAGAACCTATTAACACGTCTACTTTTCAATTATCATTAAAAAAAGAGATTCAACATTTTATTTCATTTTTTACGCAAATCAATGTGCTCAGATTTTTAGATGATTTTTCACCATCAATATACTCGCAAAATTGAACAAGGTACATGCGCGTAAAACATGCATTTTAATTCTTACCATAAATATGCTGACGAAATATGGAAGTCAACGTATATATTTTATTTTCATTTTAAAAATAAAATAATTAAATAATTAGGTGCTATGAAGAAATTGCTCCTTCTTAGTGAACATTTTTACATGATAAAATTTATACTAAAGTCCATGGGATGGCAGGAGAGGAATTGCTTGCAAGCATTTTTATGATAGCAATGATTATTGCATTTATCATGATTTAAATTATAATAAGAGTTAAGGAGTGTTGGTTTGGTAAGAGTTACGAACATTATCATTCCTAATTGACTGGCATATTGCAATTGATCGAAACATTTAATCCTTCGATAAAAAATTTTATCACCAAGAGCAAGAGAATACAATTGATCTTCCATTCCTTCAAAGTTACACAGAAATAATACAATTTCTTTTGTCGCAAACTGTACGAGTGAGTGGTTTCAGACGTACGTTGAATGTATTTTGTTAAAATGAGTTGTGACACTTTATACACTAAAAACAGTTGAAAATAATATTCGGTAGCGTTAGAAAAATCTAAAATTGTATCGCTAACAAAAATAGTAATTATAGTATACACCCAAAAACATTAAAAAAAAACAAAAATCATTTTTAATGTGATTTTACAAGGAAGAGTTTCTGATTGATTTTAATTTTTTTTCAGATGTCACCGATGGTATTTTTTCTGACAGATTTTTCTAAATCTATTGAGACACAATTTTTATGTAATTTTAATGTCTAGGACATGATGGTTTCATTTTAACAGAAAGCTATCCAAAGATGTCATCTAAGGTGATCTCTCCATCCCTGCAACTTCCAAGCCTATATTAAAAGTGTCAGCCTTGATTTACGCTTTTGATCCATAGTCCAATTGTTATGTTGCAATATTTGGGTAATAATGTTTTACATTTAAAATTTAAGTGTGTTCTTATCGGGTAAAAGTAAAATGCATGCATATTGTACAAAGTACATAGTTAATGAAAATGATTGCAGGAAACAAGTCACTTGAATTTGAATGTACACACAGGTAATTTACTAATTCAATCGAGCAGGCCACCTTTCAATAACTTGAAATCAACTAAAGTAGAATGGTACTTACCTCCAATCACCTTGGCACTTGATTTGATCAACGGACGTTGTTATCCTCCAAATCTCTAATCAAACTCTCCACGCAAGTCCTCTCAGGTACTGCAACTGCACTGTAAAATGGATTCATACCATTGAAACGACCAAAATTACACAGGTTTTCCATTTTCAAACAATTAAACACTATTTAACATAACTATTTTTTCAATCCCTAGCAGAAATGTTAATAGCATTTGAGCTATCAAATAATTACAAAACTGTATATAGCACGGTAGAATCACGACCAGCGCTTTGCAAGATTTCCATTGCAAGTATGTAAAAATTGGTGTGGGACAAGGATGGCAAATGGTTAATTGGTTATAACTGAAGCTAGCATAGTAACCATTCACGTAAGGTAAGTTCTCTGAAATCTGGAAGTGAATAAATAAGAAAATCCTTTTATAAGTTAGCAAGCTGAAGATCATTTGTTTTTCTTGGCCTCATCAACTCTAATGAGCCGAACAGGTGCTGCAGGTATATGAATCCACCATTCTCTCATCCTCCTGTCAAATTTTTCGCTTAGATATTTCCTCAGTGGCATCTCTCTTGTGAAAGTCTCTACGAAAGCTAGAATCATAAAAAACTTAAAGGGTACAACTGAAACTGCAATTGCGGTAGCTATCAACGAGATTGCAGCTTTGTCTGTGGCCTAAATCAAAAAAGATAGAAGTCATATTTTTCTGAGGAAAAAGGATCCTGAAATGGCCAAATGACAGGTCCTATCTGCTAGAACATTAAGAGTAATGATAAATCTCTTTCATGCCTGAAGTTACATTGCTAAAAGAATACAGTCTCTCAAAAATAATACAACAATTGCAGGAATATGTGATAAAATAAACCTACAAAAATAACCTAAGTCAAATATTCTATTAAGGATCTATAACGTAGATAATGTAACCAAAAAGGCAATATCCGGTCATATGTGGAAAATAATCATTAATAGTAGTGGTACTGTATTTCTACTAACCTTTTCTTTGGTAGAAACCCCCAATCTATTTATGGGTATTTCTACTAACTGTAACAAAATTGGTCCTCACCGAGTTAAAGCTTCCAAAAAAAATTGAACAGCATGGAACTGACATCTTGTGTTGATGAACGAATCACGCTGACAGTAAAGAAGAAACCATTTTCCCTCTTCAAAATAACATTTTCTTGAGTGGAAATGGTAAAAAAAATTCTTTTGTTACTTTAAGGATTTTGCATGCGTACAAGTGCATGCCCACATTGTAGATGGCTGGAAAGGGTTGAGATTTTTGTCGGAGTTCTTAAAAGGGGAAAAAAAAGACCGTTAAATGGATTTCAACACAATCTATTTTCTGTTTTTGAAACATGGATTTTTGTTAAGAAAAAAAAACAATATTCTTCTGTTACTTATAGTTTTTTCGAAATTTTGCATAGTCATGTGTAGCTGGGAAATGTTATGATCTCTGATACTTCTGAATGTTTGTGGAACCAAACAGAGCATGTGTATATATAAATAAAAGCCCACGTATTATCATGAATAAATCAAATTTCACAGAACTAGAGAAAGCATAAATTTGCTGTAAACCATAATTATTTTTAAAAAAAATTCCATAGAAAAAGGCAAATTATAATTGTTCTTGATCTCAGGGAATAAACCTGAGGAAGTGCTCCAAGCAAAATAGCTCTTATCTTGAGAAGAATAATATTTCCTGCTTGGATAACAGCCTCAAATTGAGAAATAGCTTCCTGCAAGGACAGAAGTTGCTCAACTGGATTACGGCTAGGGGGAAGTGTTATTCTGAAGGCTTCTAGAGGAATCCCTTTGTTATGATGTTTGTTCCAGAGCATGAGAAATGCAAGAAGGATGAATGTACAGGGCAACAAGTACCTAACCCAGCCCCTGGAAATCATACAAACGGTTCTTAAATTCAACTTCAATGTTAGGTTAAATTTCCATTGATAAAGCTACACTTAGCAAGACTGAAAATTGATGCAACAAATTCATTATCAGCAAGTTTCAAAGGGAACGTGAATGCAAGACTGGGAACGACAGCAGTAACATGTAGAACTAATAAATATTTATGCTCCAACTCCCACATTACAAGAATGGCAATCAATGCAGGAAATTCATCAAGAAGCTTGAGAGAGCATCAGTTAATACCAGGAATAAAAAGCAGTAACATGTAAAACATAATGATAATTATGTTCCTTTCATTTTCAAAGAAACAACCATAAATTCAAAGGATATCAAATCACTGTAAACATAAAATTAAATTGCATCATGCACATTTATCATTTTCTGTTTCACTGAATTAAGATTGGCTTTGATCAATGTGACCATACTCAAAAACCCAAAATTTATGTACAATTGCTCAAAGGGCATAATCTCTTGTAATTGTGAGCAAGCTTTTGGTTTTTCATTTCCCTCAAGAAGCTTTTTTTTTTTTCTTTTTTTTTAAGAAGCATTTTTGGGGTGTTGCTAGAATGCCAACCATGTATGCGTAAAAGTTAACGGAACTCAACTCCACCTTATTCTTCCTCTTTTTACCACTAGACAAATATTTAGGTTATGCGAAGCATTGTTTCAGTGATGGCATGTCTGCAACAGTGACAAAAAGTAGCTTCACTGGTTATTGAAGCTACTCTCAGAAAATAATTTCTAATATTCAAACATGAAGAAGATCAGGAATGAGTATAAGCAATTACGTTCAGAAAGAAAATGAGCTACTTCACAAGAAAGTTCAACAAGAACAAATATAGTCACTCAAATACCCTATGAGAATCGAAAACAATAAAAATAAAGCTAAAAATGCATACATCAAATAACTTAAGCCCTTAATTATTAATTAATCATACAAGAGCATGAGTACACCTAATAAAAATGATAGATGATATTAAGTAACGAGTAAAATGACACTGGTTGATGACAAACCCAGATTGCACTTGATAACTGTTGACTTATGCTCCTGTAAAAAACTGCAGACTTATGTCAGTCAAGTATCAAGGTTCTAAACTTTGATTTTGTGGTGGACTTTGATAGGCTGAAAAATTAGTTCATCATGCCTTTGGAACCATAATAAAAAGTCCATATTTGATATGCATCAGAAATTGGCACTACAGTTATGATTCTTATGGATAAAAGCTAATATTTAATAACACAAATACACAATTAGTTCATCATGCCTTTGGAACCATAATAAAAAGTCCATATTTGACGTGCATCATAAATTGGCACCACAGTAATGATTCTTATGGATAGAAGCTTATATTCAATAATACAAATACACAATTACAGTTTTCAACTTTCTTTAGTGAAGGATTGTCCCAACACTCACCTTGTCACTACTATTAGAGTTTATACCAATTTCAAATAATGGTGGATATATGCATATTAATGTCCATTTATCCTCTTTCTAGCCCTGATATCACGTTCAAATATGACCACAAACTCAACAGAAAATGGACATTAACAATATTTTCTGATTATAATAAGAATGTCCATTTAGGGATCCTTCATTATATAATAACTGCAGATTTCACTTTTTCCAAAATAGGTCTATACTCTATACCAATCAAAATGTTTCTTATATACAATGGAATTCAACATTAAAAATTGATATTTTCTATTTTGGTGTTTCACATTTCTGGGTAAGAGAAGGAGGCAACCTGTGGACAAGATAGAGAATGAATATCAGAAATACTGTTGATTTGAAACGATCCTCCCAAGCAGCCAAAAAGCGAAGTCGTTTTTGTAATTCAATAATTGGGAATAGTAACTCCTGCAGATGTGGAGAAAACGACTTCTAATAAGCTGTATGTTGCCAAATACTAGGAGTTAGAAAAACAAAATCACTGCAACACCTCATATTATTTACTCCTTTAATAAAGTGGTCATATCTATCATGTCTGTAACTTAGTAGGCTGTTTGCCTTTCTCTGAAGACAACAACATCACAAACAAAACAGGCATGGGGCCTCATAATAGCGATATATTACTACATTACATCTGCAAATATAGATTTGTATCTGAAAAAGCCAAGCATATTAGAGTGATCCCAACCATCTAAGTAGAGGTTAAAAAAGAAACGTAATGGTAACCAGATCATCATGAAAAAGTATGATCAATTCAGCTACACTTAATACAAAAGTGAACCGGGTTTCAATCATAAGTGAGCTAGATTTTATAACCTACCACTACAAGCACCAATAATTTGAACTAAACATGCAAGGATATTATAAAATATAAGTAATAAACCAGTTATCTAGTGCAAGTTGCCAACCATACATGACAGATTTTTCATGAACGTGGCTCCACAAGCAAGAGAATGTGCATCATGCATTCATGTGAATTCCCCAAATATGAAGCAATGAAATCCTCGTAGATGGAAGATTAACAACAATCACCCAAGATGACAGATGACTTGACTGATAAAGCACACTATGCACTCATAATCAGTTTACCTGCATGACAGCTACATTAGTATCAATTCCTTCCACTTTCACCTGTTCCACAGTTGCCCATGCTGCCTCAGCTGCTCCAGTATAACAAAGTAATTGTTTCACAGCCGTTTCCAAGGGACTAGAATCACCAATAAACACATCACCAATAAGAAAATCTCTTTCTTTGATTGCATCTGTTTCTTTGAGAAGAGAGAGTCCCAGTCTGGTAAGAGTTTGTAATGAAACTGGCAAGCATCCTTCCTGCAAATTTGTATCTAATGATCTATTATGAATGCCACTTGCTGCAGAGCAAGTGTACAAACCTTCCAAGTGGATATATAAAGCATCCAAAATTTCATCACCCTTTGGAAGCTCTTCAGCCAATTTGAAAGAGAGTAGTGTCCTAAAACGTGAAGGCATGACATGAAAAGCCTCTTTCACTGCACGAAATCGGATGATACCTGTGATTGCCTTTGAAAGAGCTTCCACCCGTTTAATGTCTTTCAAATTGAATTTTGTAATAAATCTATTAGTGTAGGTAATCTCAAGAATGATATCCAACCAGTAATCTCGACGTGAATGACCTTTGAATTCAGGAAACTCGAAACAAACAGGCTCATCTCTACAATAGATTTAAATTACATTAACTTTTAACAACCCTACAGCCAAAAAATAAACAAATACCATCTGTCATAAACAGTATCAACAAGAATACCATGCCAAAAAACTTACAGTAAGTTTGACTTATACAGCACAGCTTTATCAAAGAGGCGAGCTCCAAGTGGCCCAGTCAATTCTGGTTTTATGACCTGCTTCAAGTCCACAGCCAAGTCATACTTGACAGCTCTATCATATGAGCCCACTCCCAAAGCTTCAAAGTAAAGAGCTTGGCTGGTGAGAGTCAAGCGTCCTGAAATGAACATTCCTACACATTAAGAAGGGTGATATGAACAAGAGATCCAATGGTTTTAAAGTGAAAATATATACCAGGCCATGCAGAGATCCCAATGTGTTGAAGTACAGGTTGAGTTGGCAATGTACCATCAATATCTAAAATAATTTCCCCTTTGGCAAGCTGGAGGCCAGAAATGAGGGAAGGAACTGAAAAATTTTTAATGGATCTGTAGACCCTATTACAAGAGAATAAATAAAAATTATATATATATCCATATTTCTAGATTGAAAAAAAGTGAAGGCCAAGTTGATTTTGTGGGAAATCAACACTGAGTGGCCAAATTGGCTAAGGTCACGTGGTTTCATAATCCTTAGAAGAGTTTGAAACCATGGTGACAAAATCCTCTTACCAATGTCAAAAAGAATTTTAATTTTGTGGGTACCATGGAAAGAAATTTTATAAAATGTGTAAAAACAATAGAAGAACATAGAGAAATTTTCTAGTTTGATTTGTACATTAGGGTAAACCCCTTATACCAGATACAATTTTCTTTTTCTTTGCGACTGCAGCCATAGCCCAAACCTATAGAACAGCATAATGTCTAAAAAACGTATCAAAGAACATTCATGATATATCAAAGGTCTTTCAAAACTTTTTCTAACATAAGTCTACCTAACATTTTCTAACATAAGTCTATCAAGTTATTTTATTTCCAACATATACTCTAAAGTGAAAGTGTGAAACATCTATTAAATACCAAACATTCCACTTGCAATTGGTCCTTGCTCCACTGTCCAACCTGCTGCATTATTGAAGCCTAAATAGATGGCTCTAGTTTATTATTGTACACTTCAACAAAATTATATCAACTAGATGAACCAGGCTAAGATTCACAAAATTAGCAATCAATAAAATAGGGAACAATCAAACCTTATATGTTGGTAAGTAGATATGATAGAGAAATAATACTCCAAAAGGGAGAAACAAGAATTCAACCTGGAGAAACTAGGTGAATAAAAAAGCACAAACAAGAAGGCCCATGAGTCCTCCCTTGTTATGAGAGAAAATCCAAGATGAAAGCTATGTAGCTTGGAGAGATTAGAATCATTCAAAACCACAATCCAAAAATACAAGTGATATACCAAACAAAATCCACCCACACAATATTTTTTAAGAAACACAAGATAATGTATTAAAATCAATAAAAATAGGGGCCTACACAAGCCATATGCTAGCTCAGACAAAACGTAGAAACAAAGGGAGAAATGAGTTTCAAGGAGGAAACCCAAAGAAAAAATGAATATAAACCAGCTGCCCAAAAAATATAAACGATTGAGGACTAGCTCCAAGAGTAACAAGAGACTGCAACCTTGCCAATAATGTCATGTCCACAACTGCTCCAACTCACCAAGACTTAGACCATTTGGTCACACAATACAAACACTATCATGATAAACTGATCTACCTAGACAATATAGCAAAACCTCATACTAAAACTCTCGTACAAGCCAAAGGATGAAACATGTGGTGAAAACCAAGCATGACAAAAAAATAAATAAATAAGAGATCAACCTTTTTGAGAAATATTATAAGTCACACAAGAAAGAACCACCACAAGCTTTAAATATAGCAGGAAAGGAAAGGAAGATACCAAGGTATATGGTTGTGGAGATGAGAGGTTAATCCAACCCAATCAACACCAAGCTGCTCATAACATCCCTTCTTTTGAAAAGGATGGGATTGGATCTTATTAGATAAGAATAACCACAGGTACAAAGGGAGAGCAAGGAGCTCTACCCCAAAATAATCGAGGGAAAAAAATAATAGAAAAGAGTACAGAAAATTAAAGATGAGCCCAGAAATTGAAAAACCCAGCAGCTAGATCAAAAATAGACGGGAAGCTTCCATTCTCCCCTTCAAAAATGATGCCACTTCTGACAAGAGATGCACCAGAAGATTGCATGACCAGCAGTCAGTAATTGTTTCGTACACCTCAAGCACTTCAGATTAATCTTATCTGAGACAGTTCCTCAGAGGATTGGAGTATCTGAAACCCCACAGCAGCTGTGATGTTCAATTTCCTCCACACTTTCTCACTAATAATACATGGAAAAGGTAAGTGGTTCACATCCTCCTTAACCTGCCCACACAATGGAAAAATCAAGACAGTATAGCCAGCCCACTTGCTCCACCTTTGTCATAAACCTGCCTATCATTAAAAACTACATGAAAAATTTAATCTTCATAGATGAGCAGGTTCTCCAGACCAGCTTATAAGGGAGTCAGTGCTGCCCTTCACACTTCATTAAAGTGCCATAGCAGCTCCTGACTGACAATTTACCAGAGACATCAGGACACCACTGGCAGTTACAAGCTGTGACAAGCACAAATTCATTGGTAAAGAATTCGGCAAAACATTCAACTTGTTTATTTGTTCCTCCTTTAGATTTCTTCTAAGAGCTAGATCTCAGGAGCCCTTTTGTTTGGCAGAGCAGAGGCAATCAGTAAAAACTTTGTTTTGGTTTTTTGATAACTTGCAGATGATAGGAAAAAGATCCAAGATTTTACCATGCAGCAGCCACCTATCTTCCCAAAATCCGACTTTTTTACCATCTTTGATCTCAAAGATTATGTACTGGTCCAAACTTGACTGCAGGTTAACACAGACTTCCAGAATGTAGACAGCTGAAAGCAATCTCCCATAGTAATTCCATATTGTCACCATATTTTCCCCAGATTGTCTTTTTTTTTCCAGAAGTAACCTTTGTCATTTATCTATCTCCACCACCATTTACAAAGAAGGGAATAGTTCACACGGGAGAGATTTTTGATCCCCAACCCTCCAACCCTATATGGTTTGCACACTTCTTGCTGTTGCACCAGATGAATGCCTCAATTGTTAAGGCCAGCACATAACCATCACCTGCACTTCCTTTCCAAATCAAGCATCACACCATTACAAAGCTTAAAAACAGACGTGTGGATAGACAAGCTCTCTAAAACTGCATATCTTCCCTTTACTCTTTTTTTATTATAGCTTCCATCCCCAACCCTATTAAATAGCATTCACCCTTACATTAGTTTTAAGGGCCATATGCCTTTTACAACATTTTTTCAGACAGAATTGCTCATGTTCTCACTTTCTTCTCCTTTTTTTGCATCCTGTGACATTTTGCAGCTTATTGTTTCTGTCATCTCTTTTTGTGGTCATCTGTCTTCATGGCCAAAGCACCAGCAGCTTGTGTTGTGGTTTGGTTGTTGGAAGTTGAGCAAAATTATGATGCATTTGTTCACAATTTATACTACATACATCCAAAAACTACGGTAAATAAATATTAAACTAAAGAGGACAATGCATCAATGATCATCAAAGACTATGACATGGTGATAACCAGAAATGTCACACATAACGCCAACACAAGAAAGTCCTAGAAGCAAGAGCTCCTCCCTCTAGAGAAATTGCAAGTGCCTTGTCATCCACAGTAGCATGGGTGTCAACGGTGGAATGGGGAAGAAGGGATTGCAACAATAGATTCATATTATATGACAAAAATATCAAAGAAAAAACTGGTGTTTTAAGCAGAAAGGTGGTTGTGTAGTTTTACATAGTATGGAGGTGCAAGCTACACTTCAAAAAAATCACGTCTAATATAGAGTTACTGTAATCAACCTAAAAAAGGAATCATGAACATCAATGACAAACTTCAACAGGTATATCTTTGAAAGTTCTTAGCATTTGGTAAAAATATGTAGACAGAAAATAATAATTCGAAGAGCATGTCAAATGGACAATGATTTGGCAATAAAAAGTTCTTTGCTCACTCACTTGTCAAGGCTTCCAATATATTTGTCATATATGAGAAAGTGAAGTTGACCACCAGAAGAACTCGTAAGTGCATCAAATAGATTGTGAACCGTGATTGCATCAGCAACAGCAGGACAAGCAAGGGCTATGCGAGAAAAGGCTTCAACTCCAATAGTCTTCTTTTGATCAACCTAGGAAATACAACAATCAAGAGCATGCATCAAACTCTTATGAAAATTGGCGATGCTATCATCACCAAACCAATCAACATTTACTAGTTGAATAAAAAATAATATGCCACAATTGTAAATAGAAATTTGATCAGTACTGTGACAACTACCTGAACTGCCATGTTTGTGGTGTTTGTATAGAACAGTGATGCATCATCTTCTTCTTCATCAGTCTTCAGTGAGTTATCATGTAGAATTTCCTAGCACCAGAAAAGTAATTCATTGAGTTCCTATGCTGATAAGTTCCACAAATAATATATGAAAGATTTCAAAGATTGGAAAAGTTTTAAATGATACATCAAAATCAGATATTTTTCAATGAAATCTATACTGAGGAATCTATAAAAGGAAAAGGGAATACAAAATGTAGGTTTGTTATCTATGCCGATATTTTTCAATGAAAAAATGTCTCACTTTTGATCTAAACTCACTTCCTGGTGCTTCCCAGGCAAGCATCATGTCAAATGTTAATCTGCGGAACTCCTTCTGCATCAAGTGATTTGGATCCTTTGTAAGCACATGTAGAGCTTGGTAGCAGCAGCATTCTAGTAGATTTCTTGCATACACTGGGGGCTTTTGAAGGTGTTCAGGGAGTTCTTCTTCAAATTTATTTTGTAATTCATCCAATGGAATGGAAAGGATCCTGTACATATAGAAATCTCTCACATTGCTTTTTGCAAAAAAACAAAAATGCTTTCTCAATATTATATGAAATCAATACACCAATGGTGGCAACATTTCATTCTTAATTTTTTGCCATCTTGTTAATCAATACACCAATAGTTGAATGGCTTTGAGACAAGCTCATTGCCTCAAGCACCTAGCCCTAGATGAATCAATTCAAGAATTAAATGTTGGTGTTATCCACTCAAGATGTTGAAGGATGGTGATACATACTGAGGAAGAACTAGACAAAGCATTATGCTATGGTGAACTTGGAATGACCGTTACTTAAGAAAAATTTATGCGTAATCTATATGTACATTGTACTTTTTTTGTACTAATGATATGTGTAGCTCCTTGCCACATTGGAAATTGGACACTCTACGAAGAGACAAAAGAGTACGGTGTAACGGTGAATTTTCCTAATCACCAGCGCAGCATAGACTTCGAGAACAACGAAAACTAAATTCTAAGTGGCAGTAACAGAGGTAATTACCTGGAGCATCGAGCAACGACGGAGTTGGCAATACGCGAGAGCTGAGGGATCCGGTTGCTAGTGAACTCCTCGTCGTCCCCGTTGTTCTTCCCCTTCCTGCTGAACAACGATCGGATCGTTGTCCGGCGGAGAAAACCGCCTCCACCGTCCATCCGCTTCGTATCTGTCGGGAGAGATGGACGACGATGAGAAGCGAATGGGCGAGAAAGGGCAAGATGAAGGAGAGTGAGCTGAACGAAAGCGGGAGTTTAACGACCGCGCCGCTGCGGCGGTACGCGACGAGTGCTATATAAATCCGACGATCAGGTTTCCTTTGTTTAAAAGGTTTTAATTTTCATTTTCATTTTTTTTAAAAAAATATAATCATCATCGTATAATTTTATATATATAATTTATTTATAAAATTTTATTTTATTTTTAAATTAATTTTAACATCGATTTATTAAAATTGACTTGAAAATAAACGATTATCGTGATTTTTTTTAATTATATTGCAATCACTTGAGGGATGCTTGTGTATGTTAAAAGCCTAGATAACGAAAATAAAAATAAAAAATTTAGGTCAAATAAAAAATTAGGAATATCAGAAAAAAATATTTGTATACGTAAAAGGTTCAAAAATTATTATTTTTTTAATGCAAAAAATCTGTGCTAGATAAAATTGATAAAGAAAGTAAGATAATACTTTATCTATTCCTGTCTTTTAAAACACAGATGAATTTTTACCCATAATTTACCTTTTTTTCCTGATAATCACAGTTTTTTACGTCAGCATAATTTGAAATCAAATAAAAATTATAAATATCGTTATTTTTAATTATTTAAACCATTACATCAATTCATTGTCTGCCAATTTTTTTACCAGTATCTAACAACCAAAGCAAATAATAAGATAATAAATAAGTGGATAAAATTAAATTTATATAATTTAATCAAAAATAGAATATAAATAAAAATACATGAAAAAATTAATATAATCAACCATTTTATTTTGATTTAAATTAAGTATCGTTTTTTCTGTGAACACTTACATGAATATTTCTGTCCGTGTCTAAAATTTTTGTTTTTTCATTTATTTATTAATATATATATAATAATTACAGAAATATTCTTATAAACATTTTTTTAAAAAAAATATTAATAATTTATTATAAAAAAGAGTGATATTTTAGCGGTCAAAGAAATTTTCGATTTCGAATTAAAATGAAATTTCTGCTTTTCGAAAATGATAAAAAATATAAAATAATAAAAAATCAAAAATCAAAATTTTCATATTTTTATACAACTCAAAATAATAATTTTAGGAAAAAAAAAGAAGGGTTCACCGTAGTCCGAACGACCAAGGGCCCTCCGCCTCCGGTCGCCGTCGCCTGCAGGTCTGCACCCAAATCGGAGGATTAGCAGAGATCAGATAGGAAAACCCTAGTCCTCTACGCATCCTCCCCCCCAACCATTCTTCGTGCCTTTTGTTCTTCTTCGACGATGGGCCAGAACCAGAGTGACCAGTGGAGAGACAAGCAAAGCGAGGGAGCGCAGGAAACCGGTGGAGAACAAGCGACACGAGATTCTTCTAAGGAGGAGCGCGGCGAGGACGTCTCTCCGATGGAGGATTTGTTAGCAGGTTGTCGTTCCATCTTCATCCCCAAGCATTTACCTTTCTTCACCCTCGAGCATTTACCTTTCTTCACCCCCAAGCATTTACTTTTCTCTCGTTTAGAGATGCTGTCGTTTTGTTAGAGGTGATATCTTTGTCGTGTCGAACCGCACTTAACTTGTTCGTCGAAATGCCGCACCGAGTGGATTGATTGTTGATGCCCCGTAGACTTAACATTACCGAACTGTTTTGTCAGAAGGCTATCTCCCATTTCCAAAAGCAAGGAAGCGATACTTGTCGCCCGCTCTACCCTTAAAGGGTTCATTTCCATTTTGTTTGGCCGTCGACACACTTCATCTACACAACATGCTACTTTTTTTTTCTCTGGTGAACTTTATCGTTGAGTCGAAATGCAACTTATCCAGTTATTTCATCATACTACTTTTTTAAGTCCATGAAATTAGTCAACTTAAATACATGTATTTGTCACAACTTGATTTTTATATTCTGTAATGTTGTATTTCGTTTCCACTTTCTGCAGAAGCTACAGCTTACAGCGATGGTGAAAATGAGGTCAGTTGCTTTCCAAGATTTAATCTGCATGGCCTAAAACTTTGTTTCTGTAGCCATGGCATCTTTACAACCCAAAAGACACCCTTTTTTTCTTCCAGTCTCTTGAGGTGAGGGCACAGAAAGCATTGGAATGCCCCTGTGTAGCTGGTTTGAGAAGTGGTCCTTGTGGAATTCAGTTTACTGAGGCGTTTTTATGCTTCATGAAAAGCACGGCCAAGGAGAAGGTAATCTTTTTACAAGATATACTTGAGGGTTTGGTGTGATGTTACAATGTTTTTCCCAAAAAAAAGAGATCAGATTTCCACATTATTACGGGCCCGTTTGTCTGGTGATTTTTAAACCAACAAACATTTTTTTATTAATTTCCTGGGCTAGTTTTTTTTATATCAAACAGGAGATAAGGTTTATTTATTTGTCTCTCTTAACACAAAAATCAAGAAGTTATTTTTTGTGGTTGAAAGAAAAAACTCTAGATAGTGAGTTTTTTTCAACGAATGTTATTTTTTCCATGTAAACTTCATTCGACTAACATGATATTTTTTTCAACTTTAAAAAAATCGAGTACCACTTAAAAGATCTTTTTGAAAAAAAACCAAATCTTGTAACCAAAGAGACCGCCGTCTCAGTTCAAGTTTGTTGACATTCTCTAAATAAGAAAAGCAAAACTACCATTTTAGTGTTTATTGAGCTCCATGATTGGCCAGTTATTTTCTTTGGTGTTACTGACCCTCTGGTAGCATCCATTGGTGCACTCTTTTGACACTAGATCAATGTGTGCACTTCAGGGCTCCGATTGTGTGCATCCCTTCGTTGCATTGCAGGATTGTATCAAATCTAACCCTGATGCATTTTCTAAGGACATTCTAGATGAAGATGACAGCGTAAAGGTTGACCAACAAGTCCAGGACTACAAGATCATACCCCCATCATGGTCAGTGGAAACCAAAGAACAAGCCTCAAAGCTCTAACGATACTCGTTATGATGACTTTTCCTGCTCTTTCGAAGAGCATGGCTCTCTTTATTTTTCCTCTTCTTTAGCACCATGCATTTAACATTATTCTTGCAAAATTGCCCGGAGGAGGCAGCTTACTCAATGAATCTCTGTAAGATGAGATGATAATTAGATGGATCACTGCTATCCGAAGATATTTTAGAAAACATGAAGCGCAAGTTTGCTTTACAAAGTTAGATGCCACGGTACTCCAGAAATCTGTTGCACATTTCATGAAAATCTGGACTTATTGTTGCAGTAAAATATCTGTAACATATCCTGCCTTCTACCAGGTGGTTTTATCATGAACGGCGCTCTACAAGTATGTAATTTTTGAGGAATATATTTTATGGTTTCTGTAATTCATGTCTAATGTAATGTAATTAGATTGTATTTTTGATTAAGGTACAATATTTGAGTTTTTATTGCTGTAAGTCTTGAAAATTTATTATAGTAAATTATATCTTTTGGGATATCATTCAACTAATTACGTATGAACTTTAATGGTAAAATTGATGTTTTATTCAATCTTGACATTTGATTATGAAGGTTATATCATGTAATTTAATTATAAAATTATGTAGTATTTATTAAATATCAAGGAAAGTAATATATGTACCTCTTTAAACAAAGGGTCCCATCCAGTTTTTGGAGAACTGGATGATGAGGAAAGCTCAGCAGCTGCATGCTACTGACTACTCGTATGGTTAAATAAAAACATGCCAATTACACTTATCGGTCTGTAAAATTGAACAGATTAAGATCAGAATTTTCTCAATTCACGGATTACCAGATTATCGCTAGATCAGAGTTAAGACATGTAGCGAAGCAAATATTGTGGATTGTCAATGTAAGCAAACTTTGATGGATGGTAGACCATTTTGTTTATGATATGAAATTCTTCATGAATATGAATTTTGCAAAATCATTGTACGATTCATAGGTTACGTTTAGCATGAGTTTTTTCAACTTTAGAAGTAAAAAAAAGTAGCTCTTAGATTTGTATTTATCAAATATAAAAAAATGCATTTATTTTTGAGTTACCCTGATAAAACAGTAAATATTTATATTTATTTGTATTTGTGATGTTTGTATTTATTTTAATATTTAAATAAAATATGTAAAATAATATATTTTTTTAATATTGATGTATCATGTAGTTATTAATTAAAATAGGAGGCGCATGATGCTGGGCGGAAAGCTCGGCTCCCAACAGAAGGCCTAGATGGGCCGGAAGCCCATCATAATAAGGCTATATACTAATTAAAATTTCTTTTTAGTTGTAAATTACCAAAATACGCCCGCAAAATCCGAAAACCCACTTCCTCCGGAGCTCGCAGAGCGCAGAGGCCATGGCGTGCTCCCAACTTCTCCGCCCCATTCTCGCCGCCTCCGCCCCTTCCTCCCTCCACCGGGCCACCTCCCTCTCCTTTCCCACCGCATTCTCCGTCCTCCCTTGTCGTCGAAGGCATTCCTTCCTCTTCGTCGCAAAGGCGACGGGGAAGACGGGGCGTGCCGATCAGAGCCCCAAGGAAACCAACCAGAAGGTGGGGAGACCAGTGGAGGTAGAAGAAGAGGAATTGGAGGAGGAGATTCCGTGGCTCCAGGATAAGGCCCTCGACTTGGTGGAGTTCACCGGGACCGTGGCGGAGGCCGTGCCGGGGCCTCGGGTCGGGAGTAGCAAGTTGCCGTGGATTCTCGCCATCCCCTTGGCCTACGTTGGAGTTTCGTTTGTTTTTGCGTTTGTGAAGACCGCGAGGAGGTTCACCTCGCCTAGGGCCAAGCGGAAAAGACTGGTGCGTTTGGTTTGCTGCTTTCTCCCTCTGGTGGCCTGTGAATTTCTGCCTCCACAAGAGTGATGTGCTTTGGTTGATATGTGCGGATGTTAAAATTTTTAGTGATCAACAATATGACGTGATTACTTTAAAGATTTCTGTGCGTTTTGGTTGTGTCTCGTGTTCAAGAAAATTAAGATTTCTTCAGAGATTAATTACATAGAATTTTTCATTTTGGCACGGGTATTTAATATTTTTGATTTGATTGGTTTCTATTCAACAATGACCTAAGCAATCATAGCGCTTATATAAAATGTAGTAGCTTTACCATTCGCTTTCCAGTACCGTCTTATTATTCAGATTACAATTTATATCATGTATTTCGTGCATGAATTATTTTGGGGATGTCTTTTCAGGTGAACAAGAATGCTACGCTGCTCAAGTCCATAGATGACTTGTTTGTGAAAAGTGACAATGGCTTGCAGCACTCTGCCCTCTGGGAGTTGACGAAACAGGTCCGTGTATCTACTGATGATCTTCACTTTTCCCATCTTTCTGTTGAGAATGAATTTTCCGTGAAGTTAGTATAGAAGTGAATGTTAGAAATTTTGAGGTTCCTAATAAATGTGGGACTTTCAAGCAAAACATGGAAAAATGAATTTTCTCCCATGGTGCTTTTATTGTCAACTCAATTCAAGTATATCTTTCAAGTGCATAAACATTTTTGTGTATGCATATTAGAGGCCACCATGTTAACTCCTTTCAATCAAACTTTTCATTTAGATATATATTGCTTTTTGCTTTTGATTGAAATTGTATTGATACGGTGATATATTCAGACAGGATTCACCATCGACGAAATTTTACGGAAGTACATACGTTATACACTCAATGAAAAGCCTTTTAACCCTGATGCAGTGCTGGACTTGATTAGCCTCAGGAAAGCTTCACAACTGGATGATCCACAAGTTGCTGAGGTTCTGAATGAGGTTTCTAGACGAATTGTGAAAGATAAAGGCATGTTTATAATTTTTTATTGTGTCCAAAGCCATGTTATAATATTTGGCATTCATGATTTAAATAGATTTTCTTTTGTGCACAAGTTGTATTTCTTTCTTCATTTTCGTTTCCCAAATACAGTACATAGGGTTGTCTATAATGCCTAGTGTTCTCTTTGCAATTAAGTTTCCTATACGAGAATTATTGATTTCTATAATTAAGATCTGTAAATTTCTTTTCATTTTAACATAATTGTAGTGGATAGTTACTTCTACTGTGATGGCATGATTGAGCATGGAAAAGAATGGAAAAGAACATTTTCATGGAAAAGAACATTTTCCATCTGATTCCACTCACTACTATGCAATGATAATAATATGTTGTGCACATATATAACTCAGAAAACGAAATTATACATTATACTTCATTAAGACCCACTTTTTCTTTTTGGTGCTACTTATGCCTGCGGTGGATGTGATTTGTTGTCAATGAGAAACCCATTTGTACTTAAAGTGATGTTTTGTTTGTCATTCTTACTATTCTAAACATGCCAGTTGCTAGAATACAACAACAACAATCCAAGTTACAATCTCACTACATGCGTTTATCCATATGAATCCTTTTTTCCCCATGTATCGTTATTTATGGTCAAATCTTTGGTTAAATTACCAAAATTTAATTATTTTCACAATTCCTAATTAAGTAACATTAGGGCTTCCTATTTTTTTTTTTTTATGCTAACTAATTCTCCTCTTCTAACTTGTGCATTCTTTAGCCTCGTAACTAATCCACCTAAGTTGATGTTTCTATTATCTTCAATTGGTATAAATTTTACTCTATTTCTAATAAAATCATGCTTTAGCTTATCCTTTATGATATTGCCTTTCATTCATTTAAGCATATGCATATCAGCAATACTAATTTTTTGCATTTGATTATACTTTGCAGTCAACATTTTAAGTCAAAGTATAGCTGATTGAATAATAGTTTTATAGAATTTTTCTTTTAATTTTAAGTGTATTCCCGCATCACATAACATTTCAAAAGCATTTCTCGACTTCATCTATTCTACTTTAATCCTATGAGTAACATTTTTTATAATTTCATTATTGCTACTATTTGCTAGAGTGATTTTTATTTATTTATTTATTATTATTATTATTATTATTATTATTATTATTTCCGCAGCAGACAAGTCTGTTAAAATTGAGAAAAGGAGGCCTACACAAGCTGTAGGCGAGTTTAAAAAAAACAGAAAAACAATTGGGTTTCAACTACGAAATCGCTAGGAACCAAAATGAATTTTTGTCAAGTTACATATTTTGAATATCATGTTAAGGTTAGGAATTAGGGAGTTTATTTGCATGATGTGTAACACTGAACTTTACCTTCTTTTTCTTATTATTGTCTCAGTGACCATTAGCCCATTTTGAAGATGGATCTGATTACCCTAATGATAAAACTTTTTGCTTGCTCCATGCTTTCAGTAGAGGCTGGTAAGATACACTTAACTAACTGGCTCTGATACGATAACAACTTCCATGTTGTTCAGGTCGAGTTGTAATGGATATTTCAGGGTTCACAGAAAAGGGCTTTAAGCGCAAGCTTTCTGTGCAAGCTCTTTTTGGAAAGATTCTCTATTTATCTGAGGTAGGTCGTGGTTCTTTCTATTAATGATGATTTTTCGTGATCATTATCTACAGACATAGGTCAGATCAATTATGATCCTTAAATTCAATTTTGACATTCTTTCCTTGTATTTCTTATTATTTCAAATTTATGACATGTATTTCTCCTTGGACAAATTACTCATGGCTTATTATTCTTGAAAATTTTTTTATCAGAAGCAAACTGTTTGGTTGTGATATTTCAGTAATTATTTCGACCATAGTTATTTTCTGAGAAATGCCTAGGTACGTCCAATGCTTTGTAGGACCTCTGGAAGAAAATGATTTTGATCTAGGTGGTTGAGAGTTTTATTTAAAGGAAAGGTTAAGTGTTCTGTACAGAATTTTGGAATTTATACAAGTCAAACCTCCATTAACTAACTAATCACATAATTAGTGACAAATGAAAATGCTTAACAGCATGTAATTGGATCTTTATCAGATCCGATTAGAAATCTAAGAAAGATTAGAAATATCTTGGGCATTTGTTTGCATGGTGATGAATATTTTGAACTTTAACTCGCTGACTCCACCTCACGTGGATTAAGTAGTCAAATAACAAGTTAAAATACATAAAAATGAAGAGGTTGAATTTAGCTTTTTTTGTTGAAATATAGTTATTTCTTTTAAAAAAGTTATCCAAATATTGATTAAAAAATGGTATCCATTTGTCATTGTAAAAATTTTGCAATCTCAATTTGGGAAATCACTAAAATGTGCTAAGCATGGATTCTAGTCTAGGTTCATCGATATGAACAATATTAGGTTAAATGAGGATTATTTTTCTACATATGAAAAATCCAGTTCTCTTCCCTATCTGCCTCATCTCATATTTCTTGGTCTAAAAGGTCATTTTCTTTCTATGCCTTCTATCTAGTTTTTGCAACGTTCTCCTATATGATTGTAAGATGCTGGTTGCCCACACACTAATGTTGTTTGTGCAATAATTGTGTTTTCGAACAGCTTCCAGAGTTCTGCTCAAGGGACAGCTCGTTAATGGTCAAGGAATTATTTGGAGTCACGGAGTACGTCCAAATACTAACTTGATTATTATTTAGGTTGAACATGGCTTTAACCTATTAGTGCTGCATGCTATGATTATTTCTATCTCTGACGTACACCAAAGTTATTCTTGATTGGGTATTGGTCATGATTCTGCATACATATCATGTTTGTTAACGGGTATGTTTTTTTGTTGCTTGGTCAGTGATGATGCAGACACCCTGCGGATACATACTCTTTCGAAAAGTGGAGATGTTGATACACTCGAGGAACTGGTTGATAATTCAGACGATAAGGGATCAAGTGATGCGAAAACTTCCGCTTCTTGAGATATTCGCTTGCAGAACCAACTATAGTGTATTTTACGAGTTTTTTATTGATAATATTTTGTATTTTATGAGTTAGATAATGGTAAGTGTTCTTTTCCTATGCATTGTTCAGTCGTTTGCACAACAACCTTCAGTCTGGTTGCAAGCAAAATTCATTATTGTTTATAGAAAGGTAGTCCTCAGACGGCCATCGTTTTTGCCTGGTCTGATAGGGTTTTGTTGCACGACCGTTTCTTTCCCTCAGCTCGACCATAAGCAATTTATAAGCTCACACTCTTTCTTTACCAGCTTTTTATTGCCAAACCTCGTCTTACTCATGGCGACCATCACAATTTACTTATTAATTTATTTACCTATATATAAGCATACATTTTGTCCGAAAGGACAAGACAAGCTGTGTATATGAGCATGCCAAGCTGTGCTGAGATCACCAAATGGCAACGTTGTCATGGTTGAGCTACCAAATCAACATCTTGACCGTGTGGAGCAGTCCAGCGCACCAGCGTCTCTAGTCAGCAGTCTCACAGAACTGGCACGCCCCACTGCAAATTTCTGATCCTGGTTGTACGCCGGCGGCGCAGCACCTCCTCCTCCTCCGCCGCCGCCGCTCTGCTTGAAGAACGCCCCATTGGCGAAGGCATCACCCACCGACCTCCAGTTCCAAGATTTTGCTTCTCCTGCGCTGCCTTCCCTCCAGGTAACCTGTTTTACGTTAACATACTTGTACCGTCAGAGCAAAGCATTCATCCAATACCGGTCGGTGGAGGAAGGAAGGGAGGTGGAGCAGCAGGACATTACTTTTTTCTTGCCGGCTTTGCTGGCGACGAACAGGTTGGCCTCGCTCCTGATGCTGGGATTCATGCTTCCCCCGATGGCGTAGTTGCCCCAGCCGTCATACAGGTTGTTCACAACATGCGCGTACCCGTGCCTAACCCTGCGTCCACCGGCCGTCAAGACCACACCACATTCAAAGGAGAGGAGGAGCAGTGATGAATCATGGCATGGGAGGGAGGTCTCTTGCCTGGGCATGCGTTGGTTGGCGTCGGGGCCGAAACGGTTGAAGGCGACGGTGACCCTCATCCTCCTGTCCTCGACGAAGCCGTCGTCGTGGCCGAGGAGCATGACCTTGTTGTGATCTCTGAACCAGCTGTTGGAGACGGTGATGTCGGTGGAGCCTCGGGTGACGTCGACCAAACCGTCGTGGCTCTGGTAGAACGTGTTGTGGTCGATCCAGACCTTCCGACACCCCACCATGCGTATGGCGTCGCCGTCTTCGTCGTGCTGCGGCTCCGCCTTCCCGCCCGGCACCACCACCGCGTTGGATGGCCGCGGCGAGCAGTGGTGGAAGTGAAGGCCGTGGATGATCACGTTGCTCACCTAAGCAGAACCAGGTACGTACAATTCTCTTCCTCTTACACGCATGCCAAAGAAGTAATTACGGATAAAAAAAAGTTGAAAATTTGTTTTAATCTATCATTATCATAGTATCATACCTTGATAGAATTAATTAACCTGCCATACGCTCATACTATATTAGTAATTAGTCTCGGTTTTTATTTATTACAAGTTAAAATATAAAGACGTAACGTAAATATGAAAAACACAAGCCAGACGTTTGACGACGATAATTGGAAAAATATAAATGTGTTGTTTACATAATACCCATTTGGATTAGGGCATATAATCACGGGGCACGGATTGCAAAGTTTTAAGCTATACCTCTTCGTTTTAAGCTATACCTCTTCAAGCATGAAGCCGGCGCCATTGGCGATCTCCACCTTAGCTCCCCTGCCGTCGATGGCGGTGTAGCTCTTGACGAGCAACGGCGCGCGCAGCTTGATCACCATGTCCCCTCGGAACTCTATCCACACCTTCCCTCTCACCACCGTCGCGCCGTAGCGCAAGGTGCCGGGCCTGGGGTGGGCGGGGTCGTCGCCGGGGTTGGTGACGGTGTACCTCTTCAGCCCCCGGCCGACGTTAGCCTTCATCTTCCCTGCGAACCCAACCGAGCACATGGCCAGCTTCTGCCTGTCCGACGCCCACCGCCGGTTCCCACGCCAGCACCGGTCCACGGCGTTCATGCCGCGGACACGGCTTCGCCGGAAGAGCATGGGAAGCGAAAGCGACGAGCATGTGTTGAGCAGCAGCAGCAGCAGGAGGAGGAGGAGGAGGAAGTTGAGGTTTTGGATGGTGGGAGTCATCTCGAGACAAGAAGAAGAAGCAGTGATGACAGAGTTGATGTGGCGAGCAGATTTATAGCTCCGTCAATGGAGTTAGTCCATTGATTCCAACGGGGGTTTCGCTTGTGCAGCGAATTTATTTCTTTTT
The DNA here is from genome assembly GCA_024699675.1 of Amphibolis antarctica. Taxonomy (NCBI): domain Eukaryota; kingdom Viridiplantae; phylum Streptophyta; class Magnoliopsida; order Alismatales; family Cymodoceaceae; genus Amphibolis; species Amphibolis antarctica. The sequence goes on from JAMKPZ010001154.1 coordinate 55,169, forward strand.
AACGAACGAACAAGTAAATTGGATGAGTTACCGCAATCAATTAAACTGAAACCGATGGATCTCAACACTTCATTATTCTAATTAATTCTTCAATTAATTGATATATGTGTGTACTTATATTACTGCTGCATCCAGTTTGTTTGTGGGGGTCAAGGTCCAAATTGTAGCACAGGTTCTGTTCGTTTAGACGTTTCGTTGAGTTTTACATTTTACCAGAAATTACGTAATTTACGTTAAAAAATAATGATAATATTTTTTAAAAGTTATAATAAATAATAAATAAAATAAGTAAAATGATAATGTACAGTATTTATTATAATAATGTAATGAATATATTTTTTTGATAAATAATGAATAAAATATATAATTGAATAATAAATAATATTTATTATATTAATGTGATGATATTTTTTTAAGAGTCGTAATAATAGTTTTTTTAAAAAAAATTATCACATGTAATAAATAATAAAAAATGTAAAAATTATTTCATAAATGATATTATAATGTATAGTGAAAAATAAAATTAGACTTTAAAAAACGATTAGACAAACAAAGTCCGTCCCAGAGAAAACAAATAAAATCTGGTTTTACATTCACACAACTCGATTTTACCAAGAAAATATTCACGTGAAAAATTATGCCACGTACACTAATTAATTCCAACTATCACCTATAAGAATTATATTTAAATAAACATTATATTGCTGTTATAATTCGTAAATTAATCGGTAAAAGACTAAGACGTAGTAATACATCAAGATTAGTCAATTCTCACTTCGTCATCCGCAGTTCTCTTTATTGTTATTATTATTAATATAATCTATGCTATATTATTAACTGTAGATTTTTTTTGTTAAAGTAAAGGCACGCCACCAAAGCATATCTCTTAATTTATGAAATTAAGAGAAATATTATTAAGTTCTCATATAATTCTCAAAATTAAGAATATATTATCATATTAGCCACGTACGTAAGACACGTCAGTAAGAACATATTAGAAGGCACATAATATGTAGATCGAATTCTCATAAAAGTGTCATATTTGCTATTTTAGTAAGTCATATACATGTATATGTTTGTTTTCTGCTTTCATTTTTGTGCTAACATTATCTTGTAAGTATAAATGTCGGTAATTAAAAGCATGGATTGCGGAAAGTTTTGTTTAAATGTTCGTTTGGCATTATACACTTAATTAGGCACAGGAAATTTACAATTAATTAACACAGACATTAACCTGTCCTTATAACTATCAGTTAAATATTATAATAATTATAGATTAAAGTTTTATTTTTTCGGGGGAAAAGCATGTGCATAAGCATGCACTATCATATACTGTTTCTCAATTCAATCCTGTTACACAACTGTGAAATAAAGAGTACGTTATTATTAAACATAATTACGTCATGTAACGCACAAGATATCTACAAAATCCAATTATCATTTAATGAAAGAAACGAACACGATAAAAACATATTAAATAATAAATAATATAAATAAAAGAATAAAAAATTCACATATAAATATAATAAAAACGTACACAAGTGATGAAAAAGGTGAAGATAAGTGCTGTGTGATTAAGGAGAGATTTTTCCTCTGCCTTTTTTCTTTGAAAAAAAACGTTGCATTTTCAATCTAAATCAGCTAACAAACAAAAGAGAAGCATATAAATCATTTAGGAACACGGAACTGTAGCTTCTTATAAATTCTCATATATTATTATTACTATTTAAATTTTCATATGCACTATTTCATAATTTATTTTATAGTTCAAATACAATTTGTAAAACTACTTCACTATTATTAAAACTAACTCTATAAACGAAATTATAGCCACCACATCGACAGAGAACGCCCGCCTCACACTTGTTGAGAGAGTTGCCGGAGCGTCTCCGACATGAGCACCCATCAACAAGCCATGTAATCTGCGAGTCCAAAACCCTCCACCGGTAAACTTCTCATCGCCACAGCAACCACCACCACCATCGGCGGATCAACACCAACTGGTTCTCATGGTCGTGACACATTTCCAGCAACGTCTCGACGAGAACATCCTGTGAAAATTCAGATTGTGCATGGTGTTTACACTGTTACTTACCCAGAATTTTGTTTGGCAATCTGCCTGCCTTGGTGCCTCAAGATGAGAGCTTTGATGGGAGAATCAAGAAGTTTGGCAATGAACAACAAAATGTACCGGAAAAACTCTGGGTCCAAACTATGTAATTTCAAAAGGATATTCAAGACTTTTTCCAGATATTGATGATTCCATCTGCAAACAATTTTAGATTACTCCATATAGATGAGCTCTTACGCAAGGGCTCATCGTCTCTCAATTTTCCAGAGGGATCCCTGAGCAATGATAATCATGTCAGGTACAGAATACATTGGAATAAACATTACTGAAGTATAGAATAACAGTCAATTTTGTTTAATTTGCTCAAAGAACTCAACAATGAAAAACATAGAAGAATAGAATCAGCCTTGGAATTTTTATCCTTTGATATCTTAACCATAGGCTACTATCAACTACCAGTCCCGGTTTACTCTGGTCAAAGAATACCCCTACCCCATCCTCCCTCTCAAAACAGATGGACCAACGCAAATCCGTATTTGATTATACAAACAATTGCTTGTATTGACGATTACTTATTCACTAAGCCTTTTGCACTCTTTTTTCTGATGCCTATGTATTAATGTTGTTGACCTATTACATTGTTTAATTTGTTTCATTGATTTACAACAGAGTTATCAAAACATATAATGTCAACATGGTACAAATTTGAGTTCTTTCAGTATCAAATAATTTGCCAATGTATATTGCGAAAATCACAATTTTTTTTAGTAATAATACTTGCCCAACTAAAACCTGACCTGTGAACATCCTGTGATTTAGGAATGTCCTGGTTGACCAGTTGAGGTTTTAGTGAACCTCCTAGCTGCAATTCTTTCGTATCACTCAGAATGTCTTCACCTTTTTCAAGTTCGGTAGGATATTTCACCGAAGAATCAAACATAGATGCCACATCGTCAAATGGCTTTACAAGAACTGGAGGATTGGGCTACATAAAAATGATTGTGAGCAATAAACACACGCGAAAATTTGGATTAAAGAAAGACGGAATAGATTTTTTAGAGAAAATAGGTGATGGAAAATGTTAATCATATCATGGATAAGTAAGGAAAAATGTGAAATATCTTAAACATTACATACCAGCATAATCCAGTGTGGAGCTCACTGCCAGACAAATCATCACGTATCTTACACTTTTTTAAACTTTCTACACCTCAAAGTAATAATTCATAGGTTCATAATCATCATCAACATAATATATTACTTAATTTATTCCATAACTGTTATCATGATGCCAAATGCCTAGGGACGATTTTCCCTGATGAGTATTTTTTTAGTTTTTGGTCATCAAACAATAACTATCCATGAGCATTATTTACCTTTTCTCAGTTATTTTTATTTTTACTGAATAATTAACTCATCATTAAGAATGTTGTTATAAACCTTACAATCATTATTTATCAACTTATTATTATTGTTGAGATTAATATTGATTTTGGAAATAGTTATAAGTTTGAAATTATATATCAAATTCTTAATGATTATATGTATATATATCAGAAACATAGAAATTTGAGCTCTTTGGCACCATAAGAAGTATGATATATTCCATGACCATCCCAAACTGTATTCTCTATGTTTTTTATTGTATCATTGACGAGACCTATCTATTTTACAGTTTGATGCTATCATGCCAAAGTGCCAAGATTAATGTGATCGTTTGTGATGTTCCAGAGTTTTTTGTCTTATATTAGAAGTGGCATTTGTCCAGTTATCGTTAAATGCAAGGACAGTGCCTGTGCAGAATATAAGAGTGCTACTGCAATTATTAGCCAACAACACTATGATCAGAAGTTGAAATTGGAATCTCACCTTTACATGAAAGGAACTGGTCTCTTTTGCATGGTTCAGCTGATTCTCCACATCATTATCAAATAATGTTACATGGGAAGTTGATAAAGGCTTTGTGTCTTTTTCTTCAAACTTCACCAATGAAGATTCATTGAAAACAGTATTGTTAGAAACCTCTGCAACACCAGTCTCAATATCAGTGGGTTCATCAACTTCAATAGATATGGAACTTTTCACTCTGGAAGTGATTCGATCGCATTCCTTGACATCAGTATCTTTGTCAATATGTTGAGATGATTTGATCTCCTGCATTTTCATAATTGAATTTCTAGATTCATATTCTAGCATTTGAAGGATGTCCCTGATAACATAAAATGAACCACCAACTTCGTTCATCGTGTATTTAATTGAAGGGAATTTCCCAGCATTAGCATTTCTATACCTGGAAAAGAAATAAAAAGTGCACTTGTTACAAAATCATAGGAAGACAACATACAATGATAAAACATAGGAAATGATAGAAAATCCATCAGCACTTGCCTACAAAACACAAGAAAATTTGATAATCATTTAATTATAAGAAGTAAAATTCCAAGACATACCAAAATGTTAAGAAAATTTGAAGGAACATTAAAACTTCCTATAGATGATTCGCTGACATTAAAAAAACAAATGTGTCGATCTTGAGACATCTAATTAAATTGGATTAACTGCTGCCAATAAATAATAATTTTGCTTTGGCACAAGTCAATTTTGTTCCTCGTACCAAAAAAAATCACCATAAACACAAATTGGGAGCAAAAATGCCTATGTAATTCATGAAATATACTTTGCTAGAAAAGTCCACAGCAGTACTATCCAAATTTTTAAAATAAAATAAACGATGAATTTTTCAAAAATTTACCTAATTGAGCAAGTGAATTTTTTTCAAAGATACCAAAACAGGGAAAATTGAATAACGTGTGACCAAATTCACAATTTTGTTAACAGGGTCAAAATACGATCATACTTTTCAACCAAAGTTTCCACCATAACACGCCGTTTATCTTTTGGTAATTGCTTCCCCTTTATAGATTTGCTAGTGTCGAAAGGATCCAAAGTGGCAAATGACCTTCCATGCCATCCAGTTCTCATTCCACGGGTGTAATTTGTCTCAACAAAACCTGAACAAAAAATCAAAACAGATATTCCATGATAACTGTGTCATTGATTGTACAATATCAAGATTCTAAATGCAAGTAGTATAAATTTAAATTTCTGATCAGGAAACGTAGTAAAAATTTGAATCTGAAAAGGAGTGATATAATCAGCAAGCTGCATGCATGACTACACGATGAAAAAGATCCTTGTGCAGAAAGTTCCATATTTCATCATTTTTATACAAGAAGGCGAAGGAATGCATACTGGATTGTTATTTCCGCAATGCACCACTCCTCGAGCTAAAGAATATGCATACACCTCAGCATCTGAGGTGATAAGCAAAATCTTTTGAACGATCATGACAAGCACGTGAAATCCTTGGTGTTCATTTTCATGAGGGAAGCGAAGGTTGTAATGGCAACGCAGCGAATACAGCGACAGAAACGAGGGAGAAAAAAACAGGATTGGTGAACAAGGAGGCACCTTTCTGTAACCGATGCGTTGACGACGACGACGACGAGGAAGAAGAATCAGCAGCAGCACGGGAAGATGACGAGACAAGCGTGGATGCGGAAGGGGCGACAGCGACCAATCCCGACGCCCTCCGCATCGTGCCCTCGGATTAAGCAAATGCGGTCACGATCGCATGCGTGTGCACTAGGGTTTTACAAGGATGCCGAGGGGTTTTGCCTTCGCCCGTCTGAATTCCACGGGCGGAAAGGTGAGCTCCGGTGGGATAGTTTTGGCGGTTCGACCTTCGGACCAGCTATTATTATTATTATTATTATTATTATTAGAATCCACGGAAGGTAAGATGATAACAGAGGTCTATTTTATAGATTCATAATAATAAAATTTTGGCTTTATTTATTTTTAATTTTTTAAATCATTATTATTATACAAATTTTAACATATAAATTTTTATTACTATTATTATACAATTTCAATTCTACTTAATTTGTTATCCAAGCGATATTATTGCATTTTTTCTTTCATTAAACTTCAAAATTTTCTTTTATTTGGTCCTCGTGTCGTACATAATTGAACCTGATTTAATATTATCAACTTTAGTTAAAAAACTTAAAATTCATCAATAATAAAAATTATATACGAAACAAAATTTTATAAAATATGGCACCTTTTTTTCCAAATATAATTGTTATCGTAGATATATTTTTAATTTGACATATTTAAATTATAAAATTACATTTTAGTTGTAAACATGTACATCGATATTCGAAGGATGTTGTTCAACGATGCATGGAAGATGAAGTTCTAAATAAAATTATAATTATATAATAATTTAGATAATAAAAATTTATATATGCAGGATCGATGGGGTCGTTCGTGGGCGCCGGGCTCGCTGGGCTGATCTACGAGTTCCTGCTCATCACGGCGGAGGGCGGAGCGCGACATGCGCACCAGCCTTTGGCGGCGGAGGACTACCAGGTGATACGCACATATTAGACTGCATCACAGAGGGTCTGCAGTGGGGCTGCATGTAGCAAATAAACAACAGCAAATATTTTCTCTCTTTACATGTACGTATTTGTACAACACAATATAACAAGGAGCCTTTTGTAATTGTAACCGACTAAAAGTAATATCGTAACAGTAAAAGGGTCTATTATTAAATTTATGATCAATTTTAAAATTTTACAAATATAATAGAATTATCTTAAAGTAATAATTTTAAAAAAAAATTGTTACTGTGAGATGCTGCAATAAGAAGTATGTGGTTTCACCCATAATATTTGCTGTTAAAAGATAGTATTTTTTACCTTCCAATTTGCACTACAAATAATAGAAGAAACCAAACAAATAATATTAGTTAGTTTTGGTTGACAGGCCAATATAAGTAAAAATCTAATGTTCTCACACAAAACCCTGTCACAGGAGTAGATAATGTGTATAACCCAACAAAGTTTTCTGCAAGTAATATCCTGATGAGACATACAATATGATCACTAATATGGTAAAATATTTTTGTAGTAAATGATATCTATTCTATTCGAATCCTTTCGATTCATTTATCTTTGGTAGGATACATCTAGAAGAGGATTGTCATCATTAGGATGAAGCTTTAAGTATCATTTACAAATATTTTTTATACATTATTAATTTAAATTAAGCATTTATTGAATAAATAGTTCCAAGCAAAACCAGTATCTAGCCAATGGAAATAGCTGATTTTCAAAAAAACTCTAGTTTTCTAAAAGAAGCTGAAACTTGATAAGTATAAGTGCCCATAATAATGACTTGATATTTTGATTTTTTTTCATAATATAATGACAGAATAATATCTCATTCAATTGCAACTATATTGACATCTTTTATTTTTATAGTTAGAAGATATGAGACCAGAATCGACACAGATGATCAAACTGCAATAGATGAACGAGGAATAAAAAAGAAACTTCGATACTACAGTAATTTATAAATTCTGGAAACCCATGGAGCAAGATCAATGATATCTGGTTCTCTTTTGTTATTAGAATAATAATCAGACCAAAAGCAAGGTGATAACCTCTCGGTCAACCCACCAGAATACATGCAAAAGGGCAACCAGTTCTCACCACCATTCATCCTTCTCTTCCTCTCTCTTGGATATGCCAAGGGTGCCTGCACATACCTGCAATTTGTTTTCTAACTTGACATCAGACGATTCAGATCATAATTTTCTGTGGTTGAAAGAAACCCAGGAGGGACACAAGAATGGACTGTGCATATGCCATACATACCTGACATTATCAAGTACAGAATCCCAGCAGAAATGAGTGTGACCAAAGACATGGCATGCAGGTTTTTTACTTGTATTCCCTCCATGTATGGATCTCAGGCGAGCTTCCAGGAAATCAGAACCAATAATCTTCGGAAGATTTGGGTAAAAGAGCATTCGCTTCTCAGGACAGAGTTCTTGCCTGAATAAATCAATAATCTTGTGTTAAACTATTCAGATCTTTTCCACTAACAAAACACCAATGCAGTTCTCTTGTATGTATGCGATGTGCTGTTTCATTTCATCTACACTTCAGAGTTGCACATATTTAATCAAAAGATATTGATAAGCACTGCACCTTGGGACAAAATGTGAGAATGTTATTATTTGACAGTCTTGCATCTGAATATCCATCACCGCAGAATGGTTCTTCTCATTCATTGAATCAAAAAACTGAGCAAGAGAAGCATCACCATTAGAGAATCCAACAGGCCACCAGCAAGCATGAAAGTCCTTGCAGACCTGTAACAACAAATGAATATAGTGAAGATCACTGCAAATAATCAAAGATTGCTTAAACCTAGTTTAGAAAGCACTTCCAAGTTGCAAATTGCCCATTATATCTGCCTGATGGTTCAATTGTAGGAAGATGAAGCAAAACTTTTTTACAAAACAAATAAGGGGCAGAAAGCTTTTATTTTGCTGGATTTGACCAGGATTTTGATATTTCATAATCATTAATCACATTGGATTTTTCATGATTTATCATTAGTGATATACAGTATCAATCAAATTTGTAATATATTAAAAGTGTACAATAGAACTGCTTTCAATTTTATTTGTTAATAAGCATACAAACAAGAGCAAGAGAAGTCACAGAAGCATTGAAAAACTGAAGCCAGTTGATGACCATTTCCAGGGAAGGAATGCGAACATTGGTGATTTCCTTTTCCTTGTCAAAACTCTGTAAAATGGATAACTCCTCAAAAAATGAATGGCAGAAACAAATGGCATAATTCAGAGATGAGACATAGGGAGAATTGGAAACATACCTGATGGTACCAAGAAAATATAGGAACAATAGCCAGACCATCCACATTCCTTGGGGTTGTTTCGATGTCGAGTTCTCTACATGCATCAAGTAATGCATTCAGCTTCTCCAAAGAATCATGCTGGAAAGAATGAATGAAGTTTCTAACTCTGAATACAAATCGCAAAGCAAAAAATAAAAAATTCCAAATTCCAATCAAAGAGAGGATGCAGTATAATCAAAATTCATGTTCCTGTTCTTTTTTCTATCTATGAAAATCGCGCTATCCGTATTTAGATGAGGAATTCAACGCAAATTAAACAAAAATCTCATTCTTCAATATTCGAAATTTCTGAGGAAACCAAAGATTACTTACATACTTCCCACGTTCCCTCCTGCACCAGAGGTCGTGATTTCCAGGGACGAAGAACACAAAGCGGAACCGATTCCTCAACAACGACATCGTTGCCACGAAATTACCGAAAGTCTCCGCCACATCTCCAGCAACGACGAGAACATCGTTCCGGAACTTCTCCGATGAAAGTGCTCCGACCCACTCCATGTTCTCGGCGTACTCCGTGTGCAAGTCTGACAGCACGAACACCTTCATCCGGCCATTGGATTCGGCTGGACCAACCGTCGAGCAGATTGCGGGCAATGTTTGTTGCCGCCCTCCATCACTATCTCTTCCACCACCAGGGCAAAGCACTCCGTTTGTGAATTTGGGTTGGCGTTGCCGTCTCGTTGCCCAGACACAGGCGGATTTCCTCTGCCGACTGGACCTAAGAATCGAGGTGATGCACGGCGACTGCAGCGCCATTGAGCACTGAGAACAAGACGAATTCGACAATTTTACCGCAGTAGTTGTATACTATTTACAAAAGGAAAAAAAATTTGAGCTAATTGACCGGTAACATTCGTAGAATTACTTTTATATATATATACGTTTCTTTCTTTTTTCACTTTTACATTTTAAATGAAAAAAATGATTTCTAAAAGAATGATTTTACGGTATAAAAAAGGAAAAAATAATTTTAATAAAAAAAAATAGATTAAAAAATATAAACGTTATCGTAAAATTAAAAATACTTTTAAAAGTTAAAAGTAAAAAAAGAAGAAGAGGAATTTAAGTCATTTTACTTATACCTAAGGTAGTCAAAATTTTAGATCTTGAACCATGATCACCGAAATGATTAGGGCTTTTTCATTAGGGTTAAAGTGAAATTTAGATAATTTAAATTTAATCTGAATTATTAAATTATACACTTATCAAAAGTAATTCTATAAATATCATTAGATAGTATTTTCCTGAAAAGAAATGATGTACTTAAATTAATATTTCAATTATAAAATCACAAATGAAGTAAAAATTATAACATAAGTTTTAAATCTAATAGATAGAGAGATTTTTTATTTTAATTTACGATTTACGATTTGAAATTTTATCAACATGATAAAATTATCTTAAAATGATAATTTTAAAAAAAATTAAAAGTAGAAACGCATAAAGACAACAAAAGGAAGAATGAAAAATTATCAATAGATTTGTTTGTGTATGTCAAAAATATGAGAAACAAAAAAATTAGGAAATAAAAAAAAAAGACTATTTGTGCATATTATGGAAAATTTTAAAAAATTAATTTAAAAAATTATAAATATTCTATATTTTAACATTTCAAACTTAATTCTACATTTTTCACTAACTATAAGAATTTTCTTGATTAAATAAGTGAGTAATGACGAAAAATATATATACCTATGGTGATAAAAAAATTTAAGTTTTTTTCACATTTTCCAGGATATACAAATATTTGAAAATCTGAAATTTTTTTCAAAATGTTCATTTTTCAAAATTTATAAGAAATACAAATACTCCTAAAAAACAACAAAAGCCACAAGTAAAGGTAGAGTTAATTCTAATTAACACTAGTTTCTTTAATAAGATTTACCCACCTCCTGAGCATAACAAGGGTAGCAACATTATAATAGTTCTACGTGAAAGTCAGAATTTTGTCACTACTTTTTCTTCTTGAATATACAATAATCAAAGTAAAAATCTACAATAATCAAAGTAAAAACCTTTAAAACAGTTGATATATTTGTAAAAATAATCTGGTTCATACAAAAAAAATTGTCATGTAGAGTGAATAGTTTTTTTAACAAACACACCTAAAGTTGTTTGGGGCTAATTGTTTGAAAAGTTAGGTTTTTCAATTTTTAAATAATTTAGGTGACAAGTGAATATAGGCCCATTTGTTTGATAATTTAAAAATAACCAAGCGTTATTTCAATAATATTCTCTATTTCTTTTCTTCTTTTTACCAAATGGTTTTTTAGTTCACAAGTAAACATAAAAGTCAATAATATCATCACCAACCCTAAACCCTAACAATATCATTTCTTATATCATTCTAACTTCTTACAATGCCATTGGAGTGTTAATCATTTATATTAAATCGAATCCATTTACCATTTTCACGGTAATAAATTTCCTTCTGCAAATAACAGAAGTCAATCAATTGCACCTGTGCAAATACATCAATCCCAACAATTCAATACCGTGAGGGACCATGAAATACCAACACAAACTAATTTTGCACTGTTTAAGAGAAAAGTATTTGATTTGATGAGAATCAAATTTAGACAGAAATAGAACCCAACACCAAGTAAATTTGAAACCTCACAGGCTCATACAAAGCTTATAGCATTCGACGGCAAATGCTTAAAACAAAAATTAGAACCGAATAACAAGTCCATGCAAGAGCAAAACCACATAACAAAAGGCACTTGCATGGTCGTGGAGTCTTCAAAGTTTCACTGCTCTCCACTACATATAAATAGTAATATGATGACACATTATAATTCCAAAGGAAGGCCACCTACAATAACGCGGAAGGAAGCACATACTCTTGCAGAAAATCTGAGAAAACAGGCAGCATTCTGAACAGCAACAAAACATGGCTTACTTGACAATGCATATCTTTACGATGGAAGCGGCACCAATTCGGTGGAGAGCAACAACAGCATCGCCTACCTTGCACAAGCCCTTCTTTGTAGCAGACTTGAGGGCAGCATCCAAGATTACCTCGGTTGATTCAGCATCTGTGGCCTTGGCAGAGCCTTCAGCAAGAAGTGGGATGAGACCCCTGTAGGTGAGACTCTGCCTGGCCGGTGTCTCGTCGCTCACACACCAGTTGAAAGAATCTGTTGTAAGCACTGGAACCACAACAGACAAGATTGGAACGGGAGGGCGGTACTTGGCGACCAGCTTTGCAGTTGTTCCACCACGTGTCAGAACGACAATGAGCACAGACTTAGCTTTGTTGGCCATGCGGACGGCAGAGGATGCAAGACTCTCCAAGGGGCTCATGGGAAGAAGGGTTGATCGAATCATCTCCTTGAAGATGGCACCATAATCAAGGGATGACTCGGCCTCAACACAGATCCTTGCCATAATCTTCACAGCCATCTCAGGGTATGCACCAGCAGCACTCTCACCACTAAGCATGACACAGTCAGTGCCATCAATAACAGCATTTGCAACATCAGTTGCCTCGGCTCGAGTGGGACGGGGAGACTTGATCATGGATTCAAGCATCTGGGTAGCAGTGACCACAGGCTTGCCAGCCAGATTGCATTTGTATACCATCATCTTCTGTGCAAGGAATATTTTTTCAACAGGGATCTCCATCCCAAGGTCACCCCTAGCAACCATAAATGAGTCTGTCTCCCTCAGAATATCATCGAAGTTTATCACACCTTCCTGGTTCTCAACCTGAGATTCAAAAAAGAAAGAAAGAATGTCAATAGCAATTTTCATAGTGAAACAATTAGTTAAGTTCACTTGTGTACAATAAAGATAGTACCATCATAAAATTAGATTCATATTAATAGTAATCTAATGGATGAAATTGGCACCAAAGAACCCTCCCTGGCATTCCAGACTTAAAATTTTATAGAGAAAATAACTTGGGATAACTTATTTTGCCATATTCATGGCCCAAGTATATTGTTTGACATGCATGTACAGGTACAGCTGCCAGAACAAGTAAGACAAAACAATTGCATTTCAACAAAGAACAAATGATTTTCTATGTAACGAATAACCACAAAAAATGTATGAGCATAACACATACCTTTGACATGAGTTTAATGTTTTTTGCATGAGGTCCAAGAACCTTCCTGACATTAACAAGATCAGAGCCTTTGCGCACAAAAGATAACGCAATCATATCAATTTCGTTCGGCACACCCCATTGCAATATGTCTTCCTTATCCTTGTCAGTTAAGGTGGGAAGATCCACTACAACACCTGGAAGATTTACATTTTTTCTCTCACCTAGCATTGCAGTATTCTGACACTGGCATCTTACCCTACCGGCATTAACATCACAGGACAATACAGTCAATGTTATGGTACCATCTGAACAAAGAATGGTATTTCCTGGCTTCAAATCCACAGGTAGTTTCTTGTAACTCATGGTGATCATCTCGTTATCACCTTTGAGGCTATAATCAGTGCTTATTGTTATTTCTTGACCCTCCTTCAGTTGGATAGGTTTCCCATCTTTCAAGAAGCCAGTACGAATCTCTGGTCCCTACAGATGCCAAATAAGAATGAGACGTGAAAAACAGGAAACAAAAAGGTCAAATATGTGGAAAATCTGACAAAAAGAGTCAATGACTGCATTTGTTTAATGTCAGGAAGTTCATTCTGTTCATTGACAGATACCTAGACAAATATGTAATTCCAAACATGAGCATAATATCGGAGATTCAAGAGACATAGGAAAGGAAGTTCATTATGTTCATTATTACTGGAGTTGAGGATTTACGAACTTGAGTCTTGATAAATTTAAGATTAAAGGTAATATAACCAAAATTATCTATGATTACTAACGGGCATAGGATATAAACATCCATCGAGAAAAGACAGCTGCAGCTTAATATACATGATGGAAGCTTTACACGCAAAGGTCAAATTTATCAATGGCAGTCCAACTAAATTACCACAAAATCCACTTAAGATGTTCAAATGTGATTAAACATCATTCTTTGGAGTTCATAAAACATCTTCATTCTCAACAATTTGAATGATCAAAAAAATTTTGGGGTAGTTTGAAATCCATAAAAATACTGTAGAGAGTGCAACAGAAACTCACACCAATTGAACTAGAGAAAGGAGAGAAGAGGAAAACAGGAATTGGGCACACACTGGATTTTACGTGATTTGATAGGCAGCCAATGTCCACAGACACATTAGGAACTCACTGTTCTATTTTTCCGATGTTCTTCTCATATAAGCTGCAATGCATTGTAATCTCCCTTTATATAGGGATTTTTAGGACAACATTTCACACAAGAAGTTACAACAATGTCTCAATACATAACACAGAAAATACAGTTGAACAACACGATGCTACCGAACAGTGTATCATGAACATACAACTGTCACTGGTACACTGCGTGGTCCGGCCACCCGATGTGACCAGACATACACGGTGAACATACTTTAGAGCCCAACTGTGTTACCAGGGCACCAGGTGGTGCAACTGCCCGGTGTGACCACTCGGTGTACTGAGATTCTCTGCATCCTCCTAGTATGCCACGTCTAAGTCTAGAGTCCAGTGCATATTGTGTTTGGTTCCCAATATAACGTGTCAAGCAGTCTCCACTCCTACCAATTACAAGCTCAGCTGCTAAAAAAAAGCCATGATCTTTGATCATAAAAAGCGGCATACAATATCTAAACACAGGTGATCACATGGTAAAAACTCCATCACCAACTTGAACTTCTCTAGCAAAAGGGTATGACTGGCAAATACTTTATGATATGGGTGGATTAACTGCCAACTAATTACTATTTATGCTATGATCACGGTTCCTTATGAGTGCTATCTAATCAGGAGTTTTGCCCAGAAGTTCAATCGAGTGACAAGCAAAGGTCGAACCCAAGTAATAGATCCACCGGCAGATACAATGATCAAGATACGCACAAACTGGTCAAACTCCAGTCCTAATGAATAAATCATGGGTCAAGCATCTCAAAAAAAAAGAAAAAAAAAA
>JAMKPZ010001155.1:0-88162 GCA_024699675.1 Amphibolis antarctica
TCATTCGCTTCTTCTTGTCTCCCCCCCCTCCTCTCCTACACTCCTACACCACCAATGAACCGTCGTCTTATCCCATCTCCACCAACAAAGCGACACATTTGTTGGTCGCACTTCCGCCTCATTCAAATTATCATCCCAACACAAAAAGTGATACAGCTCTAGGGTGTATTAATTCGTTCACATATCCTGAGGCTCGTTCATATTGAGTGAATAAGGTTTGTCATGGCCACTTGGCAAGAGTACCTCATGGAAGCATCAGCCCCGCCATATAAGAATACTCTAGTGCAGACAGACCGATTAGTCAAGTCGCAGTGCAGTGCAAAAGAAGAAAACAGCAATTATGATGCAATCAAATTTTACCTGCAGATGGTTTGATGTGATGACGGTAAGTATATAACGATGTGTCCTTCACGACAGCACCAGGAACACAACAAATAGGAAATCGATCAATAGAAATAGCCAATCAGCTGAAGAAGTTAGTCCACAACAAGGTATTGTAATCTTATCCATCAAATGCCCTTCATCCCCGCAAGTTCTCTCAACTTCTCAAAAACAGTAAATGTGATGGTAGTCTGGGGGCCCAGTCTTACAAATGTGGCGAAGCCCCTATTTAAAAAATAACAGAGAAGAATGGACCAATTACTGTGAATGAACAGAATGGCTACAAGCAAAATAACACTAGTTCCATTCAATATTTTAACATTGCATCAAACAAGCAAATGAACTCAGTCATGTCTATCTAAACATACAAGCTCTATGTTCTAATAAAATGGTAAAAAAGGTTATGCTTATGGATTCTATGCCTGCATTGACATGGTGATCGCAACTAACTGCGTCAACGATATCTAGTCCGAATGCCCCATATCCCATGAAGCTTGCTCTTACAAGGACACATTCTAGTAGGAAATAGGAATCATGGTCAGCACATCTTCCAGCCACGCATTGTTAATTTGTCATAAATGGATTTTATTAAAGGGGACCCGTTTGAAATGTTTTTTCCACTTTCATGGACTGAATAGAGAATAAACCCTGGTAGGTTGAGAGACCCCACTAGTCACTTATTGCAGAGTGAATTCACCGAAATTTCACTTTTGATCTTATTAATCTTGAAAAAAGCAAAGATCACAATAAGCAATATAAAAACATCCATATAGAACTGCAAAGTTTGAGTCGACGTGCTCAAGTGAAGGTGAATCAAATACCAAGACATGTTCCATGTGCTGGAATTCTCAAAAGTTGACTTCTCATTTTAAAATGTAAGTCTGGAATTCTCAGAAGTTGACTTCTCATTTTAAAATGTAAGTCAAATATCAACAAGGACCAATACAGTAATCCTAGTTTATTAGTCAATGCTAAGTTGATATCCTTACCCTTTGTAAAGTGCCAGGAAGCCCTCCTTATGCAATACCTGAAGCAAACGAAAAAATCTAAGCGGTGTAAAATGTATAAAAAAAAAAGGTGCAACACATGATGTTTAAGGGTCCTAGCAATTGTTTTTTTTTACAAGGAAACAATAAGATACATCTGCACTACATTCCCTTCTAAAACATATTCCAAGATACAGCTTGTTTTAACAGTTCCAAAATGAAGTAACTAAGAGTGCTTCACACCTGGTATGCACAGTGAAATCCATTTTTATAACTTCTAAACCCTGCAGATTCTTGTTGTAGCATGAGACGGGTTTTAATCATATCTATAGGTGCAGTGGCAAGAGTTCCCACTGTTCCAGCTATGCTGCTTGAGCTTTATAGAGGTAAAAACAGTGGTCAGTATCTCTGGACTACTGACTTCTTGCTACAAAGCAATGTCACCCTCGTTAATAACAAAGATAAATGCGAGTTCACTTACACAAAGTGAAGATGGAAGCCTTCTCCAAGAGATGTCCATCTAAGCAGTGCCTGAAGGAGAAGAAATAGATCATACGTTACTCGATTTGCAAACGGCACTTCCTCCAATAATGATGATTACACCGTGCATGCTGCAAGATTGTTAAATTTAATTCATTTTTTCCACTGTCAAACATGGCCAATGATATTAAATCCGAAATTAAAATACATCCAACTAAACCTGCTTGGACTCATCATATGTGGCCATCTGTGATGCAGTCAAAGCACCAGCTCTGGTCATAGCTGGGCCAACACCTTTCCAAAGAGCTTTTAACCCCTCCTGGGTTATGATAGTATGCATCTCCCTGATAGGTCCCCTTCTTGATTTTGAATTCATCTGTAACCTGACCTACAGAAATAATCAGAAATTTGAGTAAAAACTGGGGCAATGGCAAACTCGGGTACCTGAAATTTAAAAGAATGGATTACTTTTAGCACTTCGGTTGGATTTGTCAACGCGGTTGCAATAGCACCAGAAACTGCTCCTGACGCAAATTTAACCAAAAAATTTGTTGAGCCAAATGCCAAGTCACTGACGTACTTGCAAGGCTCATACAAGCCTAAGCGGAGACCTCCGTAGATAACTGATCTGGCCAACGCAGGTCCAAGCCCCAAATACAGTGACCCAGGTCCCTCACTAAGCAACATTTGGCCCAGAAGGTTCCCCTACAGGTTAGCCTTGTTATCAACCGAATTGCAAAGTGCATGACGTCTGTTGCTGTTGGATGGAAAAGAAAGTTACATACCATGCCAGGTAAATTGCCTCTCCGACCCACAAGTTGCATTTGAAGCCTGACCTTCAAGACATCTATGAATTCACAAAGAGCTGAAATGAATGGCTGAAATAAAAATCAGTGTACGTGGGTACCAGAAAATGAAAAGGGAAGGAATTTTGTTGATATTATACTTTTTTATGAGAGAAGGAAAGGAAAGATTGATTATGCTGTTTGTATTTTGAAATATTAGGTCATTCTCGAAAAAACAGTGATTCGTTACTTATTTAAAGATGGAAGAATATGAATATGAAGAAACGTCAAACAAGGAAGCAGGACGGGAGGACAAAAAAAAACTTCACGGAAAAGGTATATAAGAGAAGAGAGGAAGGGAGGCGCACACACCGAGAGGATGAGTAACGGCGGTGGCGGCGGCAACGGCGGCTGCACTGGCGGAGAAGTGATACGCGGCGTACAAGCGCGAATCGTGGTCGCCCAACCCTTTCCAAAAGCCAAGCGAAACCGAATCAGGAATAGGAAATTTCAAAAACGGAGGGAGGAGACGAGGAACGGGATTGGGTTTGTTTAATACTCGGCCTCTCCGCGCTCCTCTCCATCACGCGTTTGCGTTGCTACTGCAAGTCTGCAACTCTACACCGACGGAATGGCCTTTTCTTTTCCTTTTTCTGGTTATTTAAACTTGCGAGGCTAAAAACAACATAAAACTAACCACACAACTGAATGAGTGTGATTAGTAATGTTGTTGTTGTTATTATTATTATTATTATTATTAAGGGAGTACGGTTAGTTAATTATGATGCGAAGAACTCGTTTTTCTGTTTTTCCGCTCCACAAGTTTGCGGTTGGAAGTGGGTGAATTAAATACCCAAGGGAATGGCGTTTCCCCTTTTTTGTTTAATGATCATTAATGTGGAGATTGATAAATAATATGATGTATTATTCAGGTTAGATACAGATGGTACTGGTAGTGTCATCATTAATTACTTACCGGAGTTGGGACGGCATTTTAATTAATTAAAAATACCTATTTGCAACATGATGCAAAGCATAAATCCGGCCACGAGGAAATATTTGCAAGGAAAATGAGATTCTTCTTAATGGATCGGTAGATAGCTTACCCACCCATGTTCCTCAAACTTTTGATTTGTCCCCCCTTCAACAGTTAAACCAACCTCTTTAAAAAATATAACCCAGCTCGATGGATATAAAATGCTAAAAATGTCAAAATTAAATTATTACACACCGACCAACACACACGCAAATATATATATATATATATATATATATATATATAATATATGGAAACGAATCTTTGCTCACGAGTCAAAGGAAATTTTTTGAGACGGCAACGCGCGCTCTTCGTGGTACCCGTGTTCCCCACAATATCGTCTCTACTCCCAGCCTTCTAAGTTCTAGGAGCTCACCTTCAACTGCCAACAACGTTGATTTAGTGCTTACCACATCAAATAAGCAATCAACATACCAAAATATAAATATTGCCAAATTGTTTTTCTTCTTCACATAAATTTAAAAGCATTACAATGAGATCCGTAAAATCACAATTTCATAGCAATGTATACAACATTCACCAATTCACTCCGTAAATGTAAGGTTATCCCCACAAAATACTGTTTTGAACATTCATTTCAAATATTTCTCATGCAATCAATAAAAAATAATATAAATACATAAAGATTGAGCATGTTTTAAAACAAGAAAAACTAAAAACTGAGTATGGCTTAAAATAAGAAAACCACTACATGTACGTGAGCTTGCAAAAAAAGTAGTTGTGATGTTTGAAAAAGAACACCTAAGAAGAAGAGGAAGGTACACAAGCTAAAGGACAGGAGGAGCCTTTCCCCTTAATGAAGCCACGAAAGTCCTGATGTGCACAGAGACACAGACGAACCACAAAACACAATCCCTAATCCTAATTAGGTATCTAGATCCAATAAAACCTACTTCATAAATGACCATATAAGTGATGAAGAAATGATCTGTATAATAAAGTTAAAATACATGCTTATACGGCCATTTAATTTCATTCCATTTAAATGTGGTTTAACCCATTTTTTACGATACCACTTTCATAAAAGAAATCAACACAATCATTTAACCTGTATGCCTTAATGACTTGGCATTTATTTCTTTAATCAAGAACAAATAAGAGTTCAAGAGGTTTAACATCTAAGTTACCATCATTTGCATCACGAGACGATGGAGATTGATTGTTGTCAGTAATAAGAGTTTGCAGCCTTTCATTCGCAATATCTACTTCCCAACTATGATTTTTTGCTCTGTTCCAAAAGTATATCAGCCAGGCCTGCAATGAACAGAAAAGAATGATGAGTACAAAGCTGATGATGAAACCCTCTTAGAAAGGCCAACCAAGATTAATAAAGAACAATTCAAATGACAGGGAAATGACTGAAAATTTCATTAGATATACCATTCCCATCATAATAAAATTAGACTTTGATCTTTTTACCAGTCTTTTCCAGGAGAATAGTAGTTTTTTTAACATTCATCAAGACAAAATCATAAGTTTTCTAAGAAGCTATATTTTCCTCTCCATAACTGTTCATTAATTTTAGAGCTTTTTTCAAATATAACTTTGTCAATTGATTAAAAGATGAAAGTTTCATTCAGAAAAACAAACACCTAGTATATTTGCTTGTCATTCTAGCTAATTTTTGGTAGAAAATTCTTATCAAAATGTGACGTTTTTAGGCAATTTTCCAACAAATTTAGAGATCATCCTGGCTGCCACAGCTTTGTGTTATTTCACATTAAGAAGTTACTGTCACATATGAATGTCTAAAAATACACTTTTAAAAATCATTGGACAATAGAAAGAGGATCTTTCACAATATAAGGATGAAGTTTACTATATTACACTCGATGTGAGATTATTCCAAATTTTCCAACACTCTTCCACATTTATGGCAAACCCTAAGTCAACAAGTGTCATTCTTACATTATCTAAACGAGGTGTTCAAATTGAAGTAACTCATGGGATGTCGTAAACTTGCTTTAATACTATATAGAAATATACTTTTAAAAGTCATTAAATAATAAGAGAAAGATCTTTTATAATATAAGAATGAGGTCTACCATATCACGTTTGATGTGAGATTATTCTAATAAGATGGATATCAAATTTTTATTAACCAATAAGAAAGCCCATTGATCAAGGAATTTAATTTCCATTTTGTATTAGCCTCTGGTAAGTAGAAAACCAACAATGTCAACAAAACGTTGTCAAATTGAAGTCATGTTGATGGAAATTTAGTAAAGAAATCACTTTTTTTAACACAATTAAACCTTAAACATTGATTTTAATTTTGTTTCAACTAACATGTATCGAAAACAAATTTTCCACACGTGTTAAAATGCTTAAGGCCATGGTGGTGGTACATGTTTTGAGTTTTTTTTGCAATCAAACTAAAACAAATTATAATCATTACCTTCTTGAAGAAAACGTCCTCACACTCTTCTTGAGTCAAATCTAATGGCAAGACATGAGACAACATGTGAGGAAAAAGGAATCAATGTGTGTACAACAATACGAAACATTTATTATAAAATAATTAAAACCAATATAAGTACATTTATCAACTTGCTTCTGTTCCTGTTCCTATATATGCAGGAAAAAATCCAAGTTTGCAGATTTTTACGTATTTTAGGATATAACTCACCAAAGGCTTCTGTTGAGCTTTGATTGTCAACTGATTCCTTAACATCTAAGTTGAAAGAAGGATATGTTAGTGCCATATAGAGACTATTAATAAGCATCATAAAACACAAATGAAAGAGGTGCACATTTAATCTCAACGATATCAGAGATTGGTACCCAAAAACCAAAGATACGCTTCATACAGTTTTGCAATTCAATTATCATGAAAAATCTAAAATCCAGTGTTTTGTCAACACTGTAATTACAAATGTTTTATTTACAGGTCATGAAATAATTGCAGAAATTGAGAAATACGTTATATTGTTTACATTAGATTGAATAAAATAATCTACTAAAATTGGAATAAAAGGTAAATTACGAAAATATAAAAATGTTATTTTTATGTATTATAACGATTGGTCTTGAGTTTGAACTCAAACAAAAACACTACCATTATCAAAAATAGATTATAATGATGATTTATGGTTTCTGTTACAATATTTTTCTTGATATACAAAAATAACCATCATCACAAGTTTGACAATGTCACTCACCGAAGGCTTGCCCAGTCTTGATACTTGAATTTCGTATGGCTTGTAAGATGGCATCCTCTACCTAAGAAACACAGTGAACTAATAAAAAAATTCATTTAAAAAGGTATATACTTCATATGTATAAATTAACAGCTTCAATAATGACTTGTAAAAAATGTCTACGATTTTTCACTAGAAATATGTTATAGCAGTAAATAACTAATGCGATAATTTTCAGTCAAACTCCCATTTGAAGATTGCAAATAATAACTGTAGCGTTTAAATAAAAATTTTAAATAGAAATGATATTTTAATCACTTAGCGGTAGATCCTCATTTTATAAAATTGCTGCTTAACACTTTCACAGATTTACACAAAAAGGATTTTAGACATGACATATTTAGGAATAAAAATGATGAAAGGTTTTTGAAGGAAATTAAAAGTTATATAGTAGAACAGAAATATGGTGATGCTGTCAAGAAATCTTAAAGAGAAGTATCATAACTTCTAGATGGTGTGTACCACAAATGCATATTATACACATTTATCAATGCAAAACAGAGAAAAACCAGATTCAAAGGTATGTAGTGCACAAATATTGAATTTGACAAGTCTGTGTGACATTGTTAGGACGAAAATGAGATGTTAACTATGAATAACAAAGAAATTTCACACACACACATGTATGCACACATACACACACACAAACACACGTGCACACACACACACACACATGCACGCACGCACACACACACCCAACCACCCACCCACCCACACACACACACACACACATACATGGATGCATGCACAAACGCAAGTACATGCATGCATGCATACACACACACACATACACATGCACGCACACGTCCACCCACACACACACATCCTAAGATAGAAAACCAAGATTATATGACTATTGAAATACACTTCCAAAAGTCCTTGGACAATGAGAGAAGAGTCTTTCATAATATAAAGACAAGGTTCACCACATCACACTCGATGTAAGACTATTTCAACACTCCCCCACACTTGTAGCGAGCTTTCAAGCCGACAAGTGTCCACTTTACACTATCTAGGCAAGGTGCTCAAACCAGAGTGACTTACGAGACATGTGTTGTGAACCTGCTTTGATATCATGTTGAAATAAACTCTCAAAAGTCTTTGGACAATAATAAGAGGGTCTTTCATAATATAAAGATAAGGTTTACTATATCACACTCGATGTGAGACTATTTCAACAATGACTAAACTTCAAATTAACTAAAAAGGGCATTCATTCTTGAGTTCAAACTTCACATGCACACACATCTTTCTTCCAATAGTACCAGGGAAACATAGTTCTCCTAACATCTTCCCTTGCTTGCTTGGCAACAAGCTATGTTGATGCTCTCTGGTTTCCTTGAAATGTGGAAAACTGAGATGATGTGATTGAACTGCAAATTGACTGAAAAGACAAACACACAATAATGATCTAAAGTACTGCAATCCCTAATTCCTTAATAAACTTGTCTGTAAGATCTTGACCTTTGATCACCAAATCTCCAATATAACAACAAACCACTTCAATGTGTCTATTATGTTCGTGAAAAATAGGATTATTGGTAATGAAAATAGTTGCTTAATTGTCAAAATAAATTGGAATTTCACAATACACTGGTATAACAAAATAAGAAAGAAACTCATGTTTCATTATAGAAGAAAAAAGGTGAATCTGAAAGTCCAAAATAGTACTTGTGCAACAATCTAGATGAAACTATAACTTAAAATGGAAACAATGTTCATATATCACTCAAATATTATAATCAACTCAAACAAAAGAAATATCTTCAGCTAAGAAAGGATATAGCATATAACCTTTAATAAAGCTAGTTCTCGTAAGCCTTTCTCAACCAAAAGCATGTTCTCTATATTTCCTTCAGTGCTTGAATTTTGCAAATTGTGTTGAATTTTGTTATTATCGTCTAAGCTGTCTCCCTCTATTTATAAGGGAAAGAAGAAAACATTGGTGAATGACTGATTTAGTCATAAATTATAAAAATATATCTACAATACTTCTAACAAACTTTCATAAACATTAATTGAACCCAACCTAATAAAATCTCTTTCTTTGCTTTCTGTCCAATAGCCAAGACAACTTCAAGAGGTAGTGGAGATAAGGAGGACCAATATTCATGTCGTGATTCAGCAATCTCTGGTAGTATTCCTAGAAAAAGAATAGCATAGAATTTACAAAAAAATAATCAAAAAATCATATTTTCGTATAGATAGACTACAAATAAAAGAAAATTTGATGATGGGTAGGAATAAATGACAAGAATGATGTAGCTAACCCAATGTAGTGTGATAATGCATTGATTGTCATATTGTTGTATATAGAAAAAGTCTTGTAATTCCTCAAAACATATATAGCTGTTGTTCAAGATCGGAAAAACCAAAACAAAATGTGATAGTGATCAAATAAAACTTTAATGGATTAATCAATAAACTCAAAAGATTAACATCTCTAGCATTAAATTATTGTTAGTACAGAAAATTTATGTTAGTTATCAATATTTCATACTATGCAAATATTATACTGATGAATACATTTTATAAAGATGATAAGAGGGAAAAAAGATGCCTTTTCTCTAAGTAGGTCTACCTAAATTTATCTAACTACACAGATGGTACAAAGTCCATAATCCTAAAAAAACCTCAAGTTCATTATCTACTAAGGCATGCCGAAAATAAATATAGTATTGGCTATCTTCTTTATTACAAAAAGTAATAGAACTATTACCATATATAATGAATTGGCATATAGAAGAGAAAATAAATAATTTTATCAATTACCATATTGGAGACACAATTTCCAATGCCGTGCAAGCCAGCACCTTTTAAGGACCATTTCCTCCTGGATTGGGATTTATATCATATAATCACAAGTTTCTTTCACATATGGGCAAAAATGTAAAAAGCATTAAACTAACCATCTGTTCTTGATTCATAACCATTCTTTGTGCCATGCTTTTGATGAAGTTGACTTCATCCTCTGTCTCTCGAAGATGTTCAATAATAGAAGTTGTCCTTCCCTTTCTACCTTTCTAACTAACGTGATATTTCTTTAGTATGCAACATCACCAACTTTTAACTGAAAAAAATATTGTACCTCAATTTGCAAGCATAGGGAAGAGTCTTCCATGCCTTTAATTCCAGTTTCTTTCATAGCAGCCTTTAGAGCAGCCTGATGTAGAAAATGCACATCAATTTATTTTTGAACTTGATGGGTAAATACTCCACCCAACATTTTACAACAAAATATTTATCAAAATTTTCATCAAGTATACACAACATGTAAGGCAGAAGATTACAAAAAAAAATAATTTCATTTAAACCAGAAGGCGTATGGAAATTTTTATTGTAATTCATTTATTCTTTAATATAGGTTTTCCAGGTAGTTTCTTACAGTTGGAGTCTTATCATTGAAAACTGTATGCTTTCTTAGCACACTAAGACAATATGTAAATATTTCATTGTCAAAATCTATGCTATGGCAGGGCTAAAAAAATGGTGTCATGGATAATAAACAGCATAAGCCAATATTTTATTCCTAAGGATATAAAGTGAAGTGTTTAACAACTACACCACAAGAGATTGTAAGAATTGTAAAAGGATATGAAAAAATAACAAAAATTTACCTCTCTTTGTAGCAAATCTGCTTCTTTTCTGAAAAATAAAAATTTAATGTTACATTCTTGAATATGAAAGAAAACTATAACGACAACAGGGTACTTTACAAGCTTGCCTTTTCAATTCATGTTTGTCTGGCATTCTCTCTTCAAGAGAAGATAACTAAAACATGAAAGTTTGAAAATTATATATTATAAATAAATCTTTTATTGCTGCTGAAAAAATGATGCTACAGAAGTAAAATTACCAAATATTTTCATAGGAAACGTAAATAATATTATTTGAAATGATGAATATTGGATTAGATCGTGAATATTTTTGTGAATTTTATAATTTTTGGAAGGATATAAATTTCGGTTTGGATAGTGACAAATTATAATCATAAATGTAATAGATGTAAATGCTCCATGTTAGATGATGTTGCAACTTGCAAGAATGTTAGATGATGTTGCAACTTGCAAGAAATGATCAATAAATGATGGTGATTTGTATTATTGCTAATAAAAAATAAAAACTAGTAATTCTAATCATGATTTGGTGAATTATAAATGACAAAGAATGTATTATTACTTTATCAACTTGTGATGCAATTGTTACTGTCATAGGAACCAAGTTATAAAGAAAGAGAGGGAGGATCACAACACTGATCACTTTCTCCTTTCCCATCATTGTCTATATTTTCATGATTTCATCAGCCACCTACTCTTTTCTTTACTTTTCATCTTGCATTTTTCCTTCCACTTACAACATGTTCAATGAGAGGGTGGAAATATCGGAAGAGGCAGGAGGGACATGAAGGTTGGAGGAGTATTACCAATAATTGTGTTGGCCTTAGTAATAATTCAACCAAAGTTTAGTACAAAGCTTTTAAAATTCAAGATTAACATGCTTATAACAGGAAATGTTTTTGAAATTTATTAATAAATGTGGTTCTTAACACAAGCAATTGAAGCCAAATGACATTTTCAAAAGTCTGATAAACTTATAGAGGTTTTTTAATAAAACAACTCATAGAGGTTATGCAAATGCTGTCCTACCAACAATTTCTTTTTCAGGGATCAGCATAATGCACATAGTGTATTGTGATACCCTATATAAAATCATTGTTGTCATAATTTCTGAAGCTTCTTGTAGTCCTTGCATTGCTTGTTTTGAGTTGTTCTCAATATTTTCTATAATAATCAGCATGTAGTCACATTTTCAAGATGCTTTTGAACCTTTGTGAAGGATAATGAAACACATGCGTGAATTATTACCATAGATATTGATCCACCTTTACATCCAAATACTCACTTTCTTCTGAAGGCGTTCAACTCTAGCCTCTGCTTCCTTACATATTTCCTCAGTAAGATGAAGCTGTAGGGAACAAATAATAACCAAGGGGTTAGACTTGAAAATGAATAAAAACTAGTGAATAAAACCATGATCAGTGAAAAATATTTACCTCAGAATTACATACAATAATAAAAATAATAATAAAGGTGGCATCTTACCTTCTTCATTGTGTTCTGATTTTCTTCCTGTAGCATATCAATCTACATTTAAGCACAAGCAAAACCTAGGAAGTCAAGTATTTGAAAACTGAAAATGAACCTAATCATTAGGCATTAAGTTGACAAATCTCTATGTTATCCTAAGAATAAGAGTGAAAATCATTGTTATACATTATATAAAACAGAAATTACCTCATCTTGAAGATTGGAATATGAATCTGGAAGGTGAGTTTGACGTATATTAAAGCTTCTCAAATCAACAGGAATTCTACAATTAAGTAGTAGATATTAGGCAAAAATTAGACTAATCAAAAAACAGAAACGTGCATAAAATTGTACCACCCAAAGTTGATGGGAAAATGGTATACTTGCAGTAGTCAACATATTATATGCTTATATTTTCAATCATTGATGAAAAGCTACTACCATCGATCATAATTTGGCGAAAAGAAGCATTAATGTTACAGTAAGGTTGCTATATCGTGAATTAAAACCAAAGTTATAATTCTTAGAATTAGTTTCTCTGTACAGACTCCTCCCAAGCCTTGGCACTCATGACTGTGTTCAATTATAAGTAAATGTATCATTGTCAAAAAAATTAGCTTCTCTTTATACCTAACCAAAGATAATCACGATAGAATTTAATTAATGCATATTGTTTCTCAAGGTAAGCATTATTTAATCTAGGATGACAACAACGAGAAAGCCATAGAAATAAGTTGAGGAAAAAAAACTAGCCAAAACTTGTATCATGGTATCATACTTTTTGCCTCATCAATTTCTCGATGGAAGAGGATGCAAAAGTTAACACCAATTTTATTAGAAAGAACATAGCACCTTCATGAGCAAGTTGCATCAAGAGACCCTTTTTTTTATAATTTTCTAAAATATTATTGTAAACATAAATTTAGAATCGTTTGGCATCGCATATATAAAATAAATATGTGGAAACCAAATTTGTAGGAAAACCTTTTTTCATTTTGATGGTAAACACGAGGCTCATTTTGTAGCACATTAACAAATGGCTTTGCTAGTGACTTGACAGGTGGGACCGATGAAACAGGCTTGACGAGTGTGGCAGCTTGAGTCGTGATTGCGGCTACTGGCTTGGCAGATGAATCAAAAGTTGCACTTTGATCAGCAAGATAGCGGCCTATCTATCATTGACAACATGAACATCCGATAAATAATGGAGCATATCATAAAGATTGAGAAGGGTCGTTGTGCAGCAGATGACGGAAGAAATCGGCCTAGCAAAGTCCACCTCGGTAGATGGGAGAGGGGCCCGCAGAGAAAGAATGAGATGGAGCAGAATAACACTATCCCAAATAACAGACACCAAGCATCAGTCCAGAATCCAATTAGCCCTCGCATTTGTTTGATTATTTAATTTCTTTACCTACTTGCAAAAGGTTCTGTAATTCCACGGTCGTGCGTTCGTTGGGGCGTAATTGAAGGAAGACAAAAGAAAGACGCATTGGCATCGTTACCTCCGGGGAAGGACACTCGCTGGCCCTGCGGTGGTGCCTCGATAGGACAGGGTGGAGCGGCAGGCCGCCTCGGTCATCCTCATCTCCATCGTCATCGTCGTCCTCTGTCGTCTGCTGGGCCATCACACGCGCCAGACGCTGGGCGGCGTTCTTCGTGGCCTGCGGCCGTCTGATGTTGGTGATGGCGCCGACAGATCCCGATCGGACGTGTCGGTGCCGGGGAGACGGCGCCAGCGACGCGCTCCCCTGGCGCGAGAAGGCGAGCGGCCGCCCCTGCCCCCCGCGATTCATGATCGTCGGCGACGAGAATGGGGATGGGACAGGCAGCAGAAGGAAGGGGAGGAGGAGATGGAAAGGCGGAAGGGGATCCGGGATGCGCGGGAGAGGACATGGCGCCAATCCTCGGGATCGTGAGCATCGTGCGTTTTCTTCTTCTGTAATTCTTATAATGAATATTAATATTTGTCTCGCATTTAATTCCCATTTTTATATTCTTAATAAATTTTAAATCTCAGAAGAAAGAGCAAAGATTAAGCTTACAGAAGTTAATTAATTATGTGTTTTCTATCAAGTAGACTTAATTAAGTTGAGAGATAGACGGATGTAATCTGTATCCCAGGGATTGAACCGACGAAGGTTAATTCGTTAGTTGATCGACTCCACTCCCAAAATATCATCCTTGGTTACTTGGTGGATACATCACAGGCGATGTACGTAATTTAGTTTACAACATATTCTTGCCTTTCGCAGATTAAAGACGTCGGACTGGATAAGCATATGATTGAGATGGATGGATCGAGTGATGGAGGTGGTGAAAGGGGTTGTTGGGGTAATTAAGACGGATGCGTCAGACGGATGTGGTGTGGAGCCTCACGATGGAGAGCACGGTGAGGGCGAGGAAGGCCGCCGCCCCGAAGCTGGACATGGCGATGGCCGCCGCCATGTTGTTGCAGAACGTGCCGTGGTTATCGCACTTATCTACATCCCCGAAACGGACGCTGATGGCGGACGCGGAGCCGATGCCGGAGAAGAGCAAGCCCACCATCACAACGTCCACGATGGTCAGCACCAGCGTCGTCAGTCTCTTGCCGTTGGGCGAAGAGGACCGCTGGTTGAGGAGGGACAGCGCCAGCGACCCGGACGCGTACACCAAGGCTATGGCGTTCACGGCGACGAAGTATCTGCAAGCATGCATGTGGCCGGATCGATTGCAACATATATATATATATCCATGGAAAATCATAATTGTATACGCAGATGATATTTGATGATGGGCTTACTCGAGCCCCGAGATATGCGTGCTCTTGTATCCTTTCTGCCTGTTGACGCCCATGACGATGGTGGCGATGAAGATGGTGACGATGGCCACCGGCCGGAGGATGTTGCCGGCCAACTGTGCCAGACCACCACCACCACCATCCGCACCAGTAACGACGCCGGCACCGTAACCGGGAGGTCGAGGAGGAGGAGGAACCACCGGTGGATGGGCGGTGCCCCAGCCGTAGGACTTCTTGTCCTCCGTCCCCGCCGAGTATGCCTGCATTCTTTCCTTCTCGGATAAAAAATATGTATATATATGTTGAACAAAAACTAATTAAGCGGGAGGCTAGGCTTGTGGAATGGACTCGAAGGGAAGGCTTCGTATATGCATGTATATATGTATGCATGCCAATCAATCAATCAATAGCCATGCCAGCGTCTGATTTTCTTTTGCGCCGGACGAAAACGTGTTGACTTTAATGATCGGGGACTCTTCCGGAAAAAACTCAAAAGTCTACCACCGCATCCGTCCTCTGTACGCAAGCAAGGATCGTTTCACAATCTAGTTTCTCACTTTTTTAAAAATAAAATGATGGACAATTTCTCCCTATCCATTCAACGTAACCGGCAAAATTTGCAAGACACACATGCACGAGTCACGTGTGACGCCCACCTCCCGTGGACCACGTACAAAAACAAACGTAAGCAAAACAATATTGTAACGGCAGTTTTAAATGTTTGTATCCTAACCCATCTTTTTTCCAACATCTAATTAACATTTATCTAAATTCAAATATATTCAAACTCGGGGTACGAAGTCAACGCAAATGTAGACCGAACAGCGTGAGAGGACTTCAGTTTGTCGCAGAGATATAAAACACATATCCACAAGCAAATATTTTTGCAAGGCTGTTAATTTTTGCAAGTCAACGCAAATGTAGACCGAACAGCGTGAGAGGACTAGGATGTTAATTTTGCATCCTATTTATTTTTTGTGCAAAGGAAATTAAATCTCTTCCTACCCATCAAATTTCGATTCAATACATCAGCAATGGCTTCAAATTGTTGACCTCAATCGATGGGACCGTGTAAGGTCACGTTTGGTGTTTGACAGCGTCCACAATACGGAACAGTTCAAATTGTTTCCATACACCATCGAAAGCATGCTTGACAGGCAGAGATAACAAGCACGCCACATTGGCGTTTGACCATTTCCAATCGCCCATAATAAATCTTTCTAGAACGCGTATGGTACGCGCGTGAGCGAAGAAATATGGCATCTAAGGAGAAACGGCCCTATCGACATTTAAAGGATAGACGCGGGCCACTTGTTACGAATATGGATTCAAATGAATGAATCCAGGGTTCCTGTAACATCCACGGCAGACGTCCCTGAAATGCTTGTGTTTTTCTTCATCCAAAAAATCGAAAGGAAATACGTTCCATGGCATTCACCCCAATTTGTGAGATGCGTTAGTCTCTTCGAAGACATCTAGTAAAATTTGTGAGATACATAAACAAAATTCAATGCTAGACAGCCGGTATGCAAATGCAATGTATCACAAATATGGCGTGCAGCTCTCCATATTTCATCAAATAAATTGGGCACCGGGCGATAAGAGTAGCATGTAAAGATCTCCGAGCGTCACAGGCACCGAACAATGTGCAAATTGATCAATATTCTTTGTCAGCCCAAAGTCAGCTTGGATTCATAAATCAATAACGGCATCCGACTAAATTTCACGAAAGAGATTGTATCATCAAATCCCTAGTTAATTAAGAAGTCCATCCCATGATACGAAAACAAGATTACCTCTTATGGAAGATTCCTGAAGTCTTGGTGGATCCATCTTTCAACGCATCAGTCTTTCTGACCCTTTTTCTATGCTTCGGGAAAAATGTTCGTCAATTATTATCATTTTATGTTGATTCTTTATCGATGTCCACATCACTTCTCGTCAAAAATAATAAAGAGATGCCAAGAAAATTAAGACATCAGTAAGGATAAGGCCAACTACATCAAAGACATACTTTGGGGCAAATAAACCCCATACCTGCAACAAATGTGAATGATATTTCACTATTTCGGCAAAGAATAATCACTAGAAAAAACTCATTCTATCTGTTCATGAAACTTACTTTAATTTAATGGATTGATGATTGATGGTGTGGCAAATAATGGGAGAAATGCAGTGACAGAACATATCAGAAAAAGCCCAGCCGCAAGTACAAATTTTATGTGGCCAACGACGACTCCATATTGATGAATATACTTGTGTGATGGACTGTAGATGCTAAAAGTACCTATCTACCGACCTGACATTCTTTTTTCCTTGAAAACGAGCCCATACATTCTTATTACAGTTTCCTTTTCCATCTAAAGGAGTAGCCTATCTAATGAATGGGATATAAAGGCCAAATAGCTCACTATCTTAAGGATATGATTGGAAAGGAGCCCAGAAAACAGAAGCATTTCATGATGTCAAACTCTGTAGAAATAACCCTTCTCTCAAACTGAGAATCCAATTAGAGCCTTAAATAGGCCTGGGAAGTAAGGGATGGAAGGATAAAGGAGAAAGAGGAGGAATTAGAAAGAGACTGGAAGGACCAACGATGGTGGTCTTTCAATCAGTGTCTCCAATGCATGGGGAGGGGAAACTGGGTAGGAGTGTAGGGACCCAGTTCAACGTAGGATCTGTGAGGGATACAACCAGTGGGCCTTATCTCGCCCAGAGAGGAAAGCAAGGGTAGAGACTCAAGTGATGGTGAAGGTACGGGAAGGGAGGAGGATGGAGAGGGCTTGTTCAATGGACTTGCCCTAGTCTAGGGAGGTGGCACATTGCAAGGACTTCCTCAATAGATGTGTTGTTTGCCAAAGCCTGGAACCTCAGGGAGGATGAGCTACAAGCAATCCTTGCAGGACATTGGAGTGACGCTTGGGTGGTGTGGAGAATTTCAGAGGGGATTTTCTCATTGAATTTTTTGAATCCGATGTGGAAGCAGAAAGTTCTTTTCGGTGCTATCTCTAGGGGAGATGGGTTTCTTGATGGGAGTGGTAAAGAAGGTTAGCAACGTCTCTTGCACCATTAGAGAGATTTGTGAGGTTGCAGTTCATGGGCCTTCCCTTAGATTTGTGGTCAGTGGAATCACTTTCGGCAATCTAACAAATTTTTGGAAGGCTAATAAGGGTGGCTTGTTGGACTGAGTTTTCAGTTCCTAGAAGTCATTGAAGCCTTGATAGATGCAGACAAGGGCGTCAAAATCCCTACATGGATCAAGGTGTGTCAAGAGGGGGATGCTTTTCAGGTTGGCATCCACTTTATTAAAGTTGGGTCTACAGGGGCGGAGACTACATAGACTTGGGCCCAGAAGCTTTTTCTGGAGTTTAGCAAGTTGAGATTCTCTGATAGAGGGGCAGCCTCATTGACTAACAGGAGGTCGATGACAAGCAGGTGTAAAAAAGGAGAGGAATTGACCGGTAGATAGAATGAAGCATTCACACTGCCAGGTAAGCAGCCATCTCCAACAAACTTGCCAGATTCATCAATGAAGGAAGATCTTGAGTTATGGGTCATGATCTACTCTTGCAGCTTACAACATTGCATCAATCAATGAACTACCAATGGAGGTCATCAAGAATTGCGTGGTTTACCAACAGTGAAGAACGTTGTGTACTTTGTTGTCTAATTTGATAGGCAGGGGTGTGGTGGTCTGACACTCATGGGGTGTTGGCAATGGTTGCCACTCATAAGTGGTCACTGGAACACAGTGGGATTTGTGATAAAAGATGCCTAACCTCAGCTCGTATTTATATTTCTGAGAGTTTGTTATATAAAAAGTAACTTTCACAACCCAAACAGACAACACTCAGTTCTTCATTAAACACCATAGATAAATAACAAAACGACAAACAACATAACTAAACCTACGAGCATATCTTATCAGAATGACAACAAAACAACAAACACTTGCAAGAGACCTATAAGGTATTCCTTCAATACAGTCGGGCTTGGGTTTTCCATTTCAAGACATCCTATTTTAGATTAGATGGAGCATAACACTCAGCAAGATTGGCCTCCTTCACCAGATCCATCTGAGTTGTGGACACTTTTGGGTGGGTGGGTGGGTGGGAGGCCCAATAGAAACATATAGGAAAAATTTACTTGAAAATCTTGAGGATGAATCACAAGAGTTTGATATTGCTAATTGTAGTGAAGTTTTTGAAGAAAGAAGAGAAAAAGTAAATACTACAATTGGAATGAGTTAAGAACGGAAAAAAATAGTAGATAAAATGTAATAAAATATTGTCAACTCTATGTGAGATGAAAGAAATTTTTGAATTATTAAATTCACTTTTATTACAACTTTATCAACTTCTATTAAGAGATAAATTTTTATTTAAAGGTTTGTATTTTAGTGTTACAATGTGATTATTTTCTTGGCTTCCTGAAAAATTCATCATTTTCTTGACTTTCCTAAGTCCTAACATTCTGTTGCAGGTACAAACACTTTTTTTTTCTTGGCTTCCTACTGTTTCATTTTTATTTCCACCTAGACATTCCAGACTTTTCTTTTAAAATATTCTGTTATGCACAAACAGACCCTTAATTGCTAAATGTGAGGTGATGCAAGTGAATTTTTTCTTTGATTAGATATTCTGAGTATTAATAGATTAAATAAATTATTTTTTCATAGCAGACTGAGTGCACGTATTATTGGCCTACTGGGTTATAAATAATAGTTAAAGCAGTATGAAATAATAACTAACCATCAGATGTCGTCTCTGTATTGTCACACAGATAGTGGTGAATGTGGTAGTTATAGCAATTTCTAGTCCATAGATCAGGAATACCTAGCAACAATAAGATTCATACAAATTAAAAGTGGTAGAATCTGTAAAAGGGGTTAAAGCAACAGAGAACAGAAATTAATTGAAGTAAATTAAAGATTTTGAAGTAGAAAACTGCATCAATCGAAATTTTTGGTACAAGTTTATTCCAATATCACAATGTGACCACCAAGACAATATAATAATTGCAAAATTACTTGCATAAAATTGTAGCTCTAACATCTGAACAATCAAAAACCAGATGGCATACTTGCAATTGTTATATTTTTTGCTATACATTATTTAAGTTTGCAAAAAATTCGTGTAGGTTAATAGCATTAAAGGCAACAATTGTTGGATGCATAATTATTACAGCACATAGATGGTGCAGTCTTTGTAGATTTTCCAAATTATTAGTGCAAAGCATAATAGAAAATACACTTATCCCAGCCAAATAGAATTCCCAGAAACACTTCTGCCAGTATAATATGCAATGACTTTCTACTAAAAAAGAATGCACAAGAAACTAAAAATTTCCTCTACCTTGATAAAATGATTCATGAGAAAATAGATGCCCATATTCTGTTCCAATAAATCAGTTTTACCCCACCCAATATATTTCCACAAAGATCTTTTTTGTTTTTGCAGTTTCGTAAAGATCATTTATATAGGTGATTGGTCCCATACATGATACTCGATTACCCAAAGAAACTGACAGCTGTGCAGAACCACCAAAAGCAAGCAAGGGGCCAATCACCTTCACAAGACAAGAACAACAAGAATAAATGATAAATTGGGCCAACCTAAGCTATGGCCCAAAACCAAAAGAACCATTACAATAGCGCTATCAAATGTGGATTTTGTATGCATAGGAGGGCTATCAAATGTGGATTTTGTATGCATAGGAGGGCTACCACTAGCATACGAGCAAATAGATAAGCTGATCTTGTGTTGGGGTGAACTATTATGTTGACATAAGAGTTATGTAGATGAGTTCACATGACATCTACCATGTTGATATATAGATGACATGAATGAGTCCGTACAACAGTGGCCCGTGACTGCAAAAATGATTCTATTTTAGGCAGGCCGGCTTCTACCAAGAAAGCACATTTCCCTTAAACAACCCTAATCATCCCTAGAAGAGAGATTCAACCCTAATTTAGTCCTAATGTTTCCTAAATTCTAATTGAGATTCAACCCTGACACTCAATCTAATTTTTATCAAGTAAAAAAATATAGAGGACAAGCAGGCAAAGTGCTTGGAAGTCAAGGATATGCCCAGGTAAACCAGTACTGACTAAAATTATTCGCTAATTATTTATTCTTTTACCTTAACAATAACTGCAGGATCTGAGTCAAATAAAAATATAGGTACGATCTTAACTAAAGGCCTTATGAGAAATAATTATTGGTAAGTCTGCACAACACCTTTGCCTTCAAGTTATTAACGTAAAGCAGAAAATCAATAAATAGTGAAAATGTATTCATTATGCTAACCACATTTTCAGATTAAGTTGATCAATTACCATCATTATGGAAAAGACTTTGAAACAAATGATTGCTAGATGGTCGTTACTTTGTAGGGCTTACCAGAGCCAAACTCCAGAAGAAAACTGGTGATGCTTGTTTTTCCTCAAGATACTTGTAAGAAAAAACAACTAAAAATGGAAGACCAAGAATGGCTGATATGTGTGAAACACCAAAAGTATCAAGTGCAAGTAATGCACCTTGGCGTACAAGGTTGAAATCATCAAATCTGGAATAAAAAATTGCATTAGTTTACTTGCTTGTGGTATAGTCTGCATCTGGGAAACTGCAATTGGTTAAACACACACTGTAAATGTTTCACATAAGAGTGCCAATGCATATTGGAATAGATCCCTTACCCAATAAATGCAGCACCATAGCGGAGACCATCAAACGTACACCTAGAAAACATCATTTTTATTATACCTAGAATGGTACCAAAAAATAAAAATTCTGTATATAATATACAACCAAAAGTAAAATTATGCATATTATAAAGAATTAAAATTTTCCTTGCATTTCTTCCTAGAAAAGTTTATAGGAGTATGAGGCTGCCCTGATGAGGTTCTGCAAAATGGGACATGAATTAAAAAAACCTTCCTTCCCTGCACGAACATTTGGATCCTTCATAATACCCTACATTAGTGGAAGCCTCATTCTCTGGATTACCTTTTTAAACAAAAAATAGTGAATCTTACTCCCAACAAGATCAGCTATGAAGAAATGAAATTAGAAATCATGCATATGAAATTAGGAAGCTTGTTAAGCGTATTGCACCATTGTTAGAATGTACTATCAAGTTGTAAAGTTAGAATAATGGGTAAATGGATATCTGTGTACCTAAGATCAATAAGGTTTGTTGTAGGATCACTATACATTTAATCATCATTAGTAAAAGAACACACTTTACCTCTGTGTCAAGTGCTGGTTAACACCAACAACTTTTTAACTTAA
This sequence comes from Amphibolis antarctica, assembly GCA_024699675.1. NCBI lineage: Eukaryota > Viridiplantae > Streptophyta > Magnoliopsida > Alismatales > Cymodoceaceae > Amphibolis > Amphibolis antarctica. The sequence goes on from JAMKPZ010001155.1 coordinate 22,054, forward strand.
TGCCACAGCCGTCCACCTCCTTTCCCCTTTGAACACTACTGTCATTCATCGCCAAAGAAGGGCCATCATCATCCCCTGCCACATCTCTCTCTACGGGAGGCCACCTCAGCCCTTCTTTTTCTAGTTCTGGGCTCACACCAGCTTCCTAGTGGCCCTGCCAATATTGGTATTTGCTGATCTTCCCATCACTGAAACAGGCAACTACTGCCCTACTTGTCCTTTTTGGTTTTCCACTAGCCTCCTCCAGTTCTTCCACTTCCTTTTACCCAACCACCAGCTGCCAGACACCCTCCCAGCTGCTTTTCTATCAACTAGACCAGTACCTCATTTTTTCATGTCTTGCTGATAATTTTTGGCCTAATGAGTAATGACAAGTTTATGGGAGTGCATCCAAGGCTGTTCACAATTCTGATGGCCCCAAAGCACTCCCTCTACTAGTGCTAGTAAATCTAGTGAACAAAAAAAATGATAAAAACATTTCCAGAGAAAAGGTCCCATACTACTAAACCTACCAGAGGAATTGCACAGCAATTGATGAAGAATGTTTCTTTCTGTGCTAAGTTGCTCATAATTTACTTTATAGATAAATAGAGGGTACCAATAACAACAATTTGGCAAAAAAGTATAATGCATAAGACAGTAGATCAGCTACATGCCTACATTAAGCATGAATGACATCCACTTCCAAATTTTCAAAATGAAGCAGAATTTTAAAATAGGAATCTGCATACAATAATAAACCTGATACTAAATTGTTGCAAGTTCAGATGAACATCTCTGTTTGTGGTAAAACCTACCATCATAAATGACGTATAAAATTTACATTATTCAGATTCTATGTGCATATCAAACATCATTCTTGATGGAAGCCCATTTTGATAGTTTGGACAAAATTATGGTTTGTTTCAGAATGCAGTGCAATACCAGTGGCCCGTATAAAAAAATAGACACACTGCAAGGAGGTTCCATTGTGTTGTGGACATGGGATCCATAAAAGAACTTCCAGGAGTACCATCAACGTGCAGCTGTGACACCTTTTGTAACCTTATTATGCACCAACCTGACATTTACAGCTTCAAAATCAGACCAATGTACATTACATAAACCTCAAAGAAGAATAGAATAAGGCAAATAAAGATGCAACATAGGAATAGTGATGAATTGATTTCCAGAATAAATCTGTGACGCAAATCTAGAACTGCATAGATTAAAGCTAATCTAGTAATAAAAAGAATCAGGATAAATTTTCGGGAATTGTTACCTCCAAATATAGATAAAAAGGCAACCATAGGCCCTTGCCTTCCCAAAAGCATAATAATTGTTGAACTCCATGAACACATCATGGCTACAGTTGAATCCAGTATCCTTCTACATTCAAAACCACTCTGTGACTTTTGAGATGCTTGAATGATGGCTAATAATATCAGTCCCAATCCTATGGAATAGACAGCCCGTGGTACAAATGTTCTTCCAATATTCCGAAGCATAACGGGAATTTCTACTAAATTGATTTCAGAAGCCCAGTGCAATCCTATAAGTAGGTAGCTAAATATCGCCCCAATAATAAAAATTTTCATAGCTTTCCAGCAAGGTGAACCACAAGTAATTGTATAAAGCAGGAAAGCTAATAGTAGCAAAAGGATGATTGGTAATATCTCATAGATGCCAGCAATTAAAATGGATACAACCCTAGTGCTGGCAAGTTGGTCAGCTGAAGAGATGTTAACAGTTGCCGAATCAACAGTTTGTTTTGACAGGATAGCTTCAAAGCTAAATCTTAGTAAAATACTCAAAGCAAGGAAAAAAGCATCCTGGAAAAGAAATAAAAGCATAAGAATAAAATTACAACAAATAAAGTGGGAAAAAATCAAACAACATCAAGCTACTATTACTCACTTTCACCACAAAGTTTTCATAAATGATGGCATCACGGACATTAGCTACAGCTGTTGTTGCCAAAAGAAAGTTTGCCGCCTTCCCTTCTGCCACTATTCAAGCATTAAGAAGATGAACATTGGAAAGGTGGTTAACAATATTAAAGAAAAACACAAAGCAAGAGAGAGACTCACAGATGTAACTATTTGAGAGGAAACTATTTGCCCGAATAGCAACTATGAACAGAGGGATTGTAGCCCCAAATGAATTGCATAATTTCTTTGCAATCAAGTGACCAGATTTTAAAAACTTGCAGAACCTCATGATGACATAACAATGAAACATAAGTGAGATAAACAAAACCATGATACCAACTGCCATCATATCTAAATCAAATTCAGTCCATTTTGAACGAGCTAGGTAAGCAACATGTTGCAAGAAATTTGAATATGCATCAATCTGTCTCTCGAGAATAGGAATGACATTGTCATGATCTGATACACTTTTAGATCTTATTCTAGAAGTCCAGTTCGTTTGTGTCCTGGTGTAGAGCTCAGCTACATGGTGTAAATCTTCCTGTGGAAACCCAATAACCGACGATGCTGAATAGAGATCGATATACCTTTTGACCTACAATACACAAAAAGTATATAACCCACAGAAAAAAAAAATTAATAATCACTGTTCACAGAAACATAGCTATTCCACCAAGATAGTAGAGACCAATGTAACCTTTAACCTGCAACACTAAAAAGCATACACGTGCAGAAAATATAAAATAACAAAACAACGTTCATGGAAATAGAATAATCAATCATAAATATAAAATTTATATAGCCAACAACTTCACAATGGCATATTATTTATTAATGGCGTATGTCAAATCCACAAACATGTAATTTCACACAAAATTAAAAAAGACATTTTAAACACATTTCTTTGGTGATTAGCATTGATATTCAAAATATTATTTTTGACATACAAAAAACTAATTCTTCCAAGTAATTTCTCAGTTTTCATTCACATACTCTTTGTCTGGAATAGAAATGTTGGAGTAACTAAAAAATGTAAATCATGACATCATACAAGTACCAAATCTTCAAGAGAACAAGCATTTCACCTGCCAGCAATTTATGCAAAGGGTATTTGCATAATTTTGCATCCATTCTATCAGATCTGACCCACAATTGCCCTTTTTGACAGCTATTGTGCACCACGTACCAGCACTTAGAGCATATAATTCAGGACTTACATGTCCAATGCTGAAACCAATGTAGTTGCATAAGAATGGCATCGTGACAGGCATAAAATTATATGGATGCAAAAATACTGTAAACAGTCCAAAGAAAACATATGAGAGAGCACAATTGCTTTAAGATCCATGTAAATTTTTCATGATAACACATGCATAAAAACACTTAGATTTTTCCACTCATATCCTTCTTGACTTGTTTTTATTCATCCCATTGATCTCAGCATAAACTTTAAAGAAAATGATTCTCCTTAAATGATGGGGGAGAGAAAATGATTCTACTTAAATGATGGGGAGAAAAACATGCATCTTACTCATTTAATTGGTGTAGGCTCAATTCCAGACAATAAAAGGGCATGAGGTTAAATATATTTAGCTTGCATTCTAACATCCCCACTCTTCTTCAGACACTAACTTCCACAAACACTAAAAATTCACTGCAACCTCTTTTCGTTGGTGATCAACCAAAACAACTTTTTGCCCATCCATCATATACTGAACCAATAGAAACAACAAAAAACCATTTTTAGGATTTTTCAGAGAAAACCAACTGTTTTTGACAACAGCCTGTTTTCGTTATTGTTTATACACTCCATTCCAAACCAGAAATAAAATTTTGAATGGATTCAATATCTTTTTTCTTTAAAAAAATAGGGTGATTCTCATTAAAGGATAATAAGATTCGTCCAAATAGAAACACAACTCTAATGGTATACACATGCTGCAATCAAAAAATCAGTTGTAGGCCAAAATTTACATTTGTGAAGATTCAAGTAACAAAAAAGTTATCTGCACCTTCCAAAAGGAAAAGGAATGCCAAGTAGTGCTGCCATGGTTGCAGAAAAATCAATCTGTCAAATTGCAATCAACCTTAAATATGAATAACAATAACATCAAGCAGTGGGAAGCCAGGGATGAAACCTGTGATCCCAAATTTAAGAGTAAGGAAGAAAACCTGCTGGATAGAACCAACACAAATCTCCTCTCCATCCTGCAAGATTTGAAGCAAACAGAAGTGCCAAATGAAAAATGGATAATGTAAGGGAGAGAAATGAAAGGGTCATTTATTGCTAAGAGTGGGTTACATATATGCATACACACATATATATGCATACATACACGAGACATAAGTTTGTAGACATGGAATTCAACTTCTATTCCATGTCAAATTTCGGTCCAACAAAATAAGAAAGCATGCAGGACTTAATGGAAAATTTGGTGGAATTTTGGTAAAATCACGAAAATATCCTAAAAAGGTCTAAAACATATGAAATTCATTGCAAAATTTTAAGACAAGCTAAAGTAATGAAAAATACATATCCAAGAATAATCAAAATAATTTTTAGACCTAAACTAATGATCACAGAGCCTAATAACTTTCATGTGCATATATTAGATATGCACATTGCACAAGGTTTCAAAGCTATTAGTGTTGCAAGTTCATATGAAAGCAGTTATGGGGAATGTTCTTTTCATGAACCTGATGATTATCACTCTAATAGCATATGATTTAGAATAAATGAGTTGTCCCATGATCACTCCAACTCAATCAAGTAGATAGAGATAAAATCAAAATGAAAGAAACATAACTTCCAATTTTAACTATCCACATCTAAGTCCACAGCCACTAACAACACAAGAGCAAGAAGCTTCCAACAAATCCCATTGTACTTTTTATCAGCCTACATATCCACCTATAAGATGAATGAGAAAAACGGCATCAACTTCAAAAGTTTAGGGTTACAAGAGTTTTATATGGTGTATTTGGATATCCATATCCATTTAAATGAATATCCATTTACCCACCAAACAATGGAACAACACTTATATAAATATCTATTAAGTCTAACAGTCTCTCTCAAGTTAGAATATATATGGAAAAAAAGGGGTTTGTAGGTGCCTACAGAAGGGACTTCTGTAGGTACTGTCTTATACTGCCTAAAAGACCCAGGTTATCAGGCTAAAAAATTGGGTTACCTGGCTAAAAAATTAGGTAACTTGGCTAAAAACTAGGTTACCTTACTAAAAGACCAGGTTACCTTACTGAATGAAAGTTATCACTGGCTGAAACATCTCAGCAATTGGGATCATGAAATCTTGTGAAATTAAAAAGGCCAAATGAACGGCCAGCAACTAAAATACAATATGCAAGCAAGCAATTGGGCAAAAAAGCACCACCAGTTCAGAAATTGATGTGATAGAAGATATGCATGTCATTAAATGGCTAAATCCACAACTGAGTTCAAGCAAAGTTTTTACTACTCCACAAGCAGAATATTCCATGCTAAGAAGTCCAGCTAACAGGGTTTAATCAAATTAAACATTAGTGGTACTTCCAATTTTCAAGTATGATAAAAATAAGATTCTGTTTAATTGGTCATAATCTTACATGTAATGTAATCAAATCACGTTACTCACTCAAATTACAATATTTGATTGCCAAGTATATATTAATTATGAGATTATATAAAAAAATCGATTTTATTATTTAAACTCATGTTTAGTTAATTGAGTGATATTCCAAAGAACTTAATTTCTTATAATCAAATTCTGAAACTTAAAATTGTAAAACTTGAATATAACTTAAATGAAAAAATCCATGTAATAGAATCAGCTAAAGAATCTATATATAGAAAAGTGAGATGACCAATTAATATATCTAAGACTCTAAATAAAGAAAAACAAGTACCAGATTGTGTCTGCAAGAATCAGAGCTGAGTATAGACGAAACAGAAAGTGGAGCACTCCTCAAACTCATAGCAAATAATGATGTTTCAACCTGCCCAACCACTCCATTCACTACTATAAAAATAATAAAGATGATGTGTAAGAATATTGTAAAGTATTAAACCTCTTCAGGAGTACCACCACCATGATCACCATTAATAGTTTGTCCATGATCACCCATCACAATTAGATATGTATTCTCATGAAGATCACCAGGTCCAGAATGCTGTTTCAAAACCTCAACCACTTTCTGAAAATTGAGTCAAATGCATGAGTTCAAGTGAATAGATATGACTGGGAGTTGTTCATAAAGCAGAACATGTCAACAATCATGCCACAATCTGTCATGGAATGTGATGTATCTAATAAAAGAAACTGTTGCAAAACACGGCAAGAAGCCCTGATCGCCGCAAATCCTAGAGAGAGAAACACTAGACAAATGACTACCAGTTAGTAGTAAGGAACAAAGTAGACTCATACGATCCATTCAGATGCAATGGCCAATCAATACCAGTAATGAATGAACAGCATATGCATCCCATAAAATTGAAACAAACAATTGTTATAGACTTGCAATGACCTCAATGAAGTAGTTTACTTAGTTTGAATAACATCACATACGAAAATTTAAAAAGTATACATTTTCAGCTGATAGTCTAAAGTTTTACTACTGAAAATCAGGAGATCATCAACAAGAAATCAAAGAAATAAAATTAAGATAATTGGGTTCTATCATTGCAATAAAATCTGACACACCTCTAGGACACTATTATATTGCTCCAACTTTTGTATCATGGGGGGTGAATCAACTCCAAATATATGGCCTGCATGATCCTAGATAAGATATATAGATCAAAATCAAATATTAGCTTGAAAATAAAAGCAAACAATGACTAATTCAAATTTTTAATGCTTTAAGATCAATCAGTCACTACATGGTTGTGACCTCAATGGTGTGCAGGGCCCCAAACAGACACCATGTTTCTATAAAACAAGTGCTACAAACAGAAAAAGAATAAAATATAAAAAAGCAAAAACGGGGAAAAAGTAATAAAAAAATAAAAACACAGTAAACAGTCACGACCATTGTTGAAAAGTACTTAACTGATTTATTAAGATGAGAGCATCAATAATACCTTATGTTAAATATGAAGCTCAAGGACTATATCGGAGCCAATTTCAGGAACCAGCATCAGATGCAATTTATTATAAATTTATAACCAAATCAATACGATAAACAACAGAATCAATAGAATGAAAATAAACCAAATATTCAGGTCACTTAAGCCTGGAACAGCAAAAATTCCCAGGAAAAGATGAAAAAATCATACGATTTTGAAGGTTACAAAGAAACCTAGGCATGATTGCCAAAAAAGAAGAAAGATAGACATGACAGATATTAAACCACAGTAATTTCAAACTGGAGTGGACATAAGCATCAGAGCAAGGAAATAAATTGCAATATGACATGTCAAAAACTTATAGCAAGGAAAATGAATTAGAATATGATCTAATCAAAACTTACTTTTATTTCAGCAATGTATGAGCAAATAGCAAATGAATAGAAATGACTTTTTCACCTTTTTCTGTTGGGATGGGTGATGGCTAACCATTGAAAAAGCAAAAAAAAAACTAAGGAATGCTTTCTTATGATTTTCAAACTTAATTATATAAACAACATAATAATGGTTATTTGACATAATTATGCTGGTGTAGTTCATTTCCATTATCACTTGATGATGCATACCCTACTTTTACTAGGAGAGTAGCAGAAAATGAGCATACCCTACTTTTACTAGGAAAGAAGCAGAAAAAACCCCAACAACTAAAAGAAGTTTTAACTTACAACACCAAGAAAATGTGCAATAAGAACATCCCAATCATCTTTATACAATGATGGTAACAAATGTTCAACGCATCCATCATCAACCTGGAGAACAAAACTGCAATTACCAAATGCAAGCCAGAGATAACTGCTATTAACCTTCTATTACAGTTGCAGTGCATAAACAAAATTCAACTGAATGATGCAGGTCAAAATTCTCAACCAACATACAGTATCAAGATCTTTCACATTAAACGAAGGGTAAGGAAAAGACTTTGCAAACTGTTCTGGGAATAGCTGTAACCAAGTATCATCGCCCATCATCAGCACACGCTTTCCATTTTTAGACAACTGAGAATTGCAAGAGAATAAGTCTTTTTTGATAGAAATCTAATAACAGCAACTAGAAATGGTACTAATAACCAAAAAATGATATGTTAGAAATGTATATTTCTTGCAATCATGTCAATTGAACCTTTTTTTCAATAAGGATAAGGTTCAATCTTATCAAATAAGATCAATCAGAGAAACAAGTGGTTTGAGCAAGAATCTCAGAAAAGAGATAAAATTAAAAACAAGAAGAAAGAAAAAAAATTAAAAGTTCAAGTCAATCCCCAACAAAAACACAAACCCAGGTCCCAGTTGTCAGACAGATCTACTGCCCTCTCTCGGATTGTGTAAATGTCTCCTTTTCCATTCCTGAAGATAAGGTCATTGTGAGACAATCAGATGCTCCAGAAAATGGAGTGCACAGCTAACTGAAACTTGTGCTTGACCTCTTCAACTTTCTCTTCAATTAGCTGCAAACAACAGAGAGGTCCGATCTGGAGTTATGTAAAAGGCTCCCTTGAACTGTTTTTGGGAGAAGGCCCCTCCATTACAGCTAGCTTACACCACAAGAAAAGGAAAGATGACCTACTTCCTTTTGAAATAATCCACACACAGGACTGTTGGCCCATTTGCTCCTGTAGCACATGGTCACTAGCTGGCCAGCATAATTAACCACATGAGGACTCATATCTTTAAGAGGGATCTAGCTTTGCACACCAATTTATAAGCTGACCATATTGAATTTAGCAGATGTGTTAATTCCAAATAGCAGCTCTTCACCAATAAAGCTTTACAAACAGTGGTGCCAGATTCCAATGTCCTGCTCTACTTGAACTAATTGCATAGACGTAGGAAAACTTTGAAGGAGACCACCTAAATTCTTGATTTAAAGTTTGGAAACATTGAGCACCACTAGTCACTAATTGCCTCACAAGAATCTAAAAACAAATTCCAAAACCAATGAATTTTTGGCAATGGTAGGGTCCCAAGTGAATGATTATAAATATGATAGTGCCACACTACATTTGCTTCTATCAAAGTTGATATCATCCTATTTGATCAGGTGTTGAGACAGGTATAAGGTCTGATTTGGGTGAATCCCACCTTTTGGAATGGCTCCCAGTAGGATGAATTTTTAAAATAATATTTTCATTGTAAAATGTTTAAAAATAGACCTTCTCTAGAAACATCTCTCAAATCATGCCTAGATATTGTTAAAAACTGTTAAGGATTTTCACTTTTTAAAATAAAATTTAATGACTCAACCACTGAATTTTGTATTTCTATTAAATTAGGTGGCTGAACTACTGAATTCTAGTTGCATCGAAAAAGCTAAGTATTGGAAGCAAAGGGAACTCAGTTAAAACTCATCAGATGATCGACCACTAAGTTCTAACTTAAGGTCTTTTGGAAGAAACAACAGCCACAGAGTGATAAACCATTATTTACAACTGCAAATACCACAAAATATTTTGTTTCATGGTTCAATACAGTTTTCATAGTATTAACAATATTGATTCTATTTTCTTCTATTTCAGCCTCTTCAAGAAGTTCAACATCAACTTCAAAATTTCCTATATCACTCTCCATGGCAACGTCTATGATTTGATCAATTCCCTCGAATCTTGCATTATCTTCTACACTATATTGTTTAGTGTTGTGCAACATAGTTCACCTCTCATAGAATGTAAACTTATGTCAGCAATAAAAGTGATCATAGTTTCATGATCTATCAACTTCAAAAGTGAATGAAGGATGGCACCAAGTGAAATTCATATAAAATATAGTATGGATCCCGATTGCAATAGAATATTTATCTTCATTCAATATCTTTAAAACTGAAACAATATGCAAATGAAAGAATGAAACTTATATAAATAAAATTTACAATTACCATTGACCATTAAAAAATTACAATGTTTTTACTTGATGCTCTTGTGTCAAAATTCATTGTCTATTTTCTTGGTGTTTTGCATATGTCAAAATTCATTGTCAATCCAATGAAATTGGGAGCAAGTATTGGATTATTAATATTGTTGAATTCAATGAAGCCAATATCTGAATCCAACATTTGTGTGTATGTCATCATATTGTTTGTTCCCTCCCCTAACAGTTGTGTGATATACATCAAGCTTTTGTGCATACAACTCCAATCTTGGTATTTTATCACCTAAACTCAATATAACTTCAACAATAGAATCATCTTTGATATCAATACAGTTTCACGAAATTTCTTCTCACTCAAATCATTTAATTTACTTCTACGTATTAGGTCTGTCAGATGTAATTCATCCTCATTATAATATGAAAATTTTCCATTCATTACAAGATCTCCATTCTAGTGAACTAATATTGACACCACTGAAACAATTTTCAAAATACAAAAAATAATCCACCTCATCAATGAAAATCCTTTACACCAAGGTATTTGATGCCTCTAAGCATCATACAATCATTTGCAGGCAAACAAACTACTACATAGATGAATGGTAGGTTGAATTTCATCTAGGTTGGGGCAAACAGACAATTCAACTGACCACCATACATTAGCAGCACATTTCAAAGGCATACTCATCCTTTATGAGTCAAGAGAACCCCGAAGAAAGAGTGGAAAACTGAAACATGAGGAGGCAAGAATATATTATTTTATTGAATTCCCTAACCAGGAAGCAGCTACTTTAGGGTGATGGGCAATAGTTGATGCCTTGTTTAACACATTACCTGGTACAACAAATTGTCTTCAACAATAGCTGGTGCTCCAAAGCTGTTCCCAACATCAATAAATGTTGGAAGTCCACCTGTAGTCAAACCCTGAGCGAAAACAAAAAGGGAAAAACATTATTAAACTCGTCAAATGTTGCATGCTAGAACAACAAAATGAAGATATGGCACTAGTTCAGTTCTTGGCAGCATAAGTTACAAACAGCAGTGCAACAGCATGACTAGGATGTAAGGATGCAAAAAACAGATACAGTCTAGATACAGATGTTTCCATATCCATAACTACTTTCAAAATTTGAATATCGATACAGATAACTAATTTAAAATTCATATCTATCAGATATAAATACAAATGAGATATTAGAAGAAATGAATATGATTTTGTTGGGTACAAATATAAATAAAATATTAAAATACACAAATAGTGTGAATTAAAAAACATAGAATACAATATTAAAATATTTTGCAATGGTAATATAACAATCACGATTTCTCAATTTTAGTTGCAATTTAATTTGGATAAGACAAACTATGTAGGTATATTAAGATATATAAAATTTTTATAAATCTACTAAAATCATATCGGTATTCATATCTACCAAGAAATGGATATGGATGTCTGTACCTGACCAAAAAACGGATACACAGATATCTAAGGATAACCCGCATCTGTTAGCATTCCTAGTAGGATGCCAGATATGGACCTCCGTCACTTACAAGCACTTGCATTGAAATTTCCAGAATGCTTATTAGTTCTATAGGGGGGAAAGAGAAGCATCCAACAAAACAAATTCATACAACAACAATCCGAGCCATAATCCTATTATGTGGGATCAGTCGAATGAATTTTTTCCCACGTATTTCTATTTATGGGGATAAAACAAATTAGTGTTATAAAAGAAAAAGACAAGCTATATCGCTCACCTTGAGACGCTGCAAACTCGTGGTCGGGGGATCGGCAAAGGCCTTGAATATCCTTGCGGACGTAGACTGTTTCGCAGCGAGCCTTTGTAGCACCGTCAACTTATCCATCCATGGCTTCCTTTCTATCGAATAAGACGCATCGAATCGTAAAAAGCACTGGTTCGTACATCAGAATCCAGTAAGTTAAGAAGAACTCACCGTGGAAGAAAGCACTTGGTGCGACGAAATCGAACCTGCAGAAGCGAAGAAGCGTTAATAACGGAAATGCGGGACGGTGTGGAGGGAGCGCAGAGACGGAGGAGGCATGGGAGAGACCTGAGGGCGTCGAGGACGATGATGACGAGGCGGTCGACGGCAGGCTTGGTCCAGCAGCGGGCGGAGGAATTGGCATGGAAGCAGGACGGGGGAGGAGGCGGGGTTGCGGTGTGATCGTGGGGATCGGAGCACTGGCTGTAGGCGGAGAGCTCGGTGCGGGTGAGGAGGAAGCCGCGGGTGAAGAGGAAGATGGCGAGGGCGTGGAGGAGGAGCAGCAGCAGGAATGGCCGCACGTAATTCCATTTCTCGCACCACTCCATCAAAACCAGAAGAGGAGACCGTGGCTGGAGGTCGCGTTTGCCTTCAAGGGTGGTGGTGGTTCAGTCTAGTTCTAATACTTACGGCACCACCCGTAGACCGTACTCTTTTTTTAATGTAACATTTAACCAATAGCAGCCAAATTAATAATCTTTAAGCGAACATATGATAAAATTGCTATTGATGTTAACAAATAATTTCGAATACGTATTGTTTTGAAAACACATTTATTTGTATGAAGAAGCATCCCTTGGTAACCCTGAATATTATATTTATCAAGCACGCCAGTGGAAAAAAATTCATGTGATTTGTCGAGCTGCTTCTTCGATCTACAGGCACAGCCGGCCGCCAATACAGTTTCCAACACCCCAGTAAAAAGAGATGTCCCTCCCATTCAAATCTGATACAAATTAAATATTTATTCCTAATACATGTAGCAACTTTGCTTCTCCGTTCATGATAATTCCATCCACGCCATGTAAGCGAACGGAGGAAAGAAATGAGAAGAAGCGGCTTCCGGATTACCGCAACAAACCGAGGTGGTCTTTTATCTCGCCAAGCATACAACTAATCAGGGAAATGACGATCACTCCACGGGAAGCTCTCCGCAATTCACGATTCTGCAAGGCAACCTTGGGACGTCGGACCTGCTGGTTTCCTGAGATTCAAGCTTTTGTACCACATCCATTCCCTCCAAGATATGCCCGAACACCACATGGCGTCTGTCCAGCCATGGTGTCTAAAACAACAGTAAAAACATCAGATACAGTTAGTTTCTAAACCTCCGGGCTCTACTTGACACTTATATCGTAATTATATCAGCTTCTTGTATCTGGACCGTTAGTTACATGGTGTGCTCATACTACAAAACGTCAGAAATTTCAACTTTAGCAGCACACAAACAAACCATAGTCCGCAATTAAGGCTATCAGGTGATTTGCACCAAATGATTGTCGTGCCATGATATTGACCGTTCTTCCACACTAGTTACAGTTTGTCAATGTAGAGACTATAAGTCAGTTTGTTGCACATATAACACAAGCATGGTAAGTTATATTTGTTCTTTGAACAATAACGTCTTTAATATATTTCAACACAAGCAAGCAGAGGAAATCACCTTCACTGTGCATATAAAAAACTGGCTGCAATTGGTATTCGGCCCAGCGTTGGCCATGCTCAGCACTCCAGGACCCATATGCTTTACTGAGAAGAGCACCAAAGATTCATATCAAATAAAGTTACAAGTTTGTAATGCTACCAACTGACCACTAAAGCATGAACAATAAAAAGTCGGATGGTGAAAATATAATGGATGTGCCCAGGAAATACCAAATCATTCATAACTCAAACATACAAGTGGCTTCTAGTAAGCAAAAATTCTTAATGTTTCACCAAACCGTCCAAGCATCTAACGCCACATCAAATCAAATACGGTAGGTGGGTAACGCCACTTGAAAAAAGCAGGTTCAATTAACAGATAGTAAATGAGAGGATAACCGGTAAATGACGAAGATGACCAAAAGATGTCACAATAAATGTTTGCAAATTACCAAAAAATTTCATATATGAGCACCACTAGACAATATTCGTTCTCCAACATTGCAGCAAAATTTTCTAGAAACATATGCAAAATATTGAAAGAGGTACATGTAAATCTTAAAATTATCAGAAATCACACATCTACTCTGATGTGTGTCTAGTCATTCTTTGTTCCGTTGTTCATCCTTTGCTCTGTTGTTCATGTGTCAGTAAGTGGATTAAAAAAATGAAAGCTAATAAACAAAGCCATAGCCATAAATGTCACACCAGGTCACATCAATAAAACAAAATCAGAAAAGAGAGAAAGGAGGTATAAACAGGATGATTTGTTTGAGTGTTTCGAATAAATATCTTGATGGAATTGAAGTCAAGCAAACATCGACAGATGAAAAAAAAAGAAAAGAATAACATTCCACTGATTTTCCTTCCTTGTAAAACTGGCCAATTGAAAAGAGTGAATCAGTCACACTCTTACCATATTATTTTTCCATGCCATAACTTTCAACCATTAGGTGAAAACCATAAAAACTAGGACTGTCAGTTTCTGACACGTAACATTGAACCATAAAGGTAAAAATGATTACAAAACATTCGTCTCAATCTGGTGCACAAGAAACATCTATTACTTCATATCTCACACTAATGTCAACAACACAGCCAGGTAACACAGAGATGCCAGATGCCAATGATTCAAGGCAATGGTAAACATTATTTGACAAAATGAGTGACGAATCGAAACCTATCCCATGTAACAAAAAATCAGACATAAAATAATAGATTGAGAGACAATCCATTGAAAATATGATATATCATGATTAAAGGAATATGCTTGTCCAGATAATTGATAAAATTGATTGAAATAAAATGAATATTGAATGGTATGATGTAAAATCAACACAAAGTTTGGTTAGCCCATCCAAAAACTACAATAGGAAGCTTGTTGATGATCTTTCAGACATTGTTTGGATTCTGCTATCCATGATGTATTTTTTCTCAATGAGGATATTTCTCTTTACTTATTACATAATATGAAAAGGTTTTTTTTCAAATTGTCTCATCGTGATATGAAAAAGTTTTTTTTCTTAACAAGGACTTCTCTTTGCACATTACATAATACGAAAATTTATTTCATCACGTATTTTATGAATTCCCACATGATCCTACTTGCATACATGTAATGTTGATACTATACATTTAACTTTTAAGCCTTTGAAAGAAAATTACATGGTTTTTATTGGTGTTAAAATTTTAAATCTATGAAACAAAAACTTACATGCAAAGTTTTCGTCATCAAAGCGAGAACCATATATGCTCCTTCCACCAGTTCCCTAAAGAAACACAGAGCTCAAATGGTAGATGGTCACAAAATTGAAGTGAAAAAAGATATTACAAGCAGGGATTTTGTACCAAGTAGGAACCATTGTGTTTGATGTTTATATAAAACTATTTAGCCATCCAAGTATAGACCATAGATGCATAAGGATCACAAAGTTGACTAAGCAACATCAAGAAATCGAAAATATGTTTCATTATTTTACAATATGAAGAAGTGAATATTGCAAGAGAAAATGTACGAGTAGCATTATTAACACATTCCTAAGAAACATATAAAAAGCCCAACTTAAGTCGAAGCCTTCAATTCTAGCATGTAAATTGTAAATTTAGTCTATCGCTAGCTCCTAAGATACTCAAATGGTATATATGGTGATGTAAACATGTTTCTTTCATAAAGGAAAAAGACAGAGGGCAAGTAAAGGTGAAGAAATGCTTTTGCATTCGGAAAATCAAGCGTGAATGAGGTAGGAAACAATGAGGTGATTTAAGGTTGTAGCGTCCAAGCCAGAAGCTGGCCAAAAATACAAGAAAATGGTGAATAACAGTTAGGAGGCCAGCAGCACGTGCGTGACACAGAATAGTTTCCATAACATTGCCATTTGGTAAAAGGGTAAGCAAATAGATGTTTGAATATACATTTCCAGCTTCAAAATCCCCTCCTTGGATCATAAAATCTTTGATAATGCGGTGGAAAGAGGAGCCCTTGTAGCCGTATCCTTTCTCTCCTGGACATACGGAAGAACTAAATCTATCAATGAAAAAAGTATGCATTCCGTGTAAGCAAAAGTACATGTCGAACTGACCGGTGCATAAGGCGATGAAGTTATCAACGGTGACGGGGACTACATCACCAAAGAGGCCCAGCACAATTCTACCAGCGGGCTCACCTCCAATCTCTATGTCAAAGAAGCACCTGTTCGTCACTTCGGCCTGCAACTCCACTGCCTGAAACACAGAACGAGCATGGCATCATCTTCCAACACCGAAAAGAAAACAATTTTCGGGAAGAAGGGAAAGAGTGGGTGAAGAAGAATGTACCTGAGAAGCAGAAGCGGAGCAAGCCAGCACGCCTCTCCGTGGGGAAGACAGATGATTAGGAAGGCACTGGAGGCAGAGGCGGAAGCTGGAGTAACGGTGGCTGGGGGAGAACCGGCGGACGGAGGAGGCAGGAAACAGAAGCAGAGAAGTTTGGTCGTGTGATCGGGTGGAAGTTGGAGAAGAAGAAGCGTCCAGAGTAAAGCCCTAAGGGGACAAGAAGGAAAAGGCTGCTCGACAATCCAGCGCGATGGAGGGGAAGGAAGTTGTAAAGGAGCACTAGAAGCCCTAGGAAGGCGCCAGTGGGAAGGAACGTGAGGAAAGAAGTAGGAGGAGATGATACCTGGAGGACGGACGAGGAGAACGCAGTCGCCATGGAAGCGGAGGAGCGGAGCTTTGGAGTGATCGAGGAGCCGAAACCGGAGAGAAGGAGAGTGGAGGCTTGGGCTTGCGTAGTTGGGGTGCAGTTCTCTCTCTCTCTCTCTCTCTCTCTCTCTCTCAATAAATAAATAAATAAATTATATATATATTTTTCTTGTTTTGTGTTTTTTTTACTGTACTGTAACCGTAGATACATATATTTGTATTATAATCAGATATGAATTTTTTAAAATAGTATTTTACAAGGTTACTGAGAGAGTAATTCCTTACCATCCCATCCAGTTAGCAATACTCAAGATTTCTCTTACATTATTATTAACACTAGCCGTGAGATTCTCTCTACGACGCTACGAGTTAGAGGCAGACCTTGTTATGCCTTTTTGATTAATGGTGGCCTTCACTTTCTCTTTTATAAATTTGTTTGGAAATTTTGCACCCTAGGTGCTTAAGACAAAAATCTTTATATATAAGATTAGTTCTCTACGATAAAATTTTGACAAAGGAAAATCTTACAAAAAGAGGTTGGAGTGGAAATCCACGACCTTTAATTTGGTTCATATGTGTAACACGAGTTTTGGAATCTGCTGATTTTTGAAGTTCCATGCTGAAAGACAACAAACCCTTTCTTAATCAAAACTTCATCTCTTTATCGATCTACATTTATACATGGTGACCTCTTCCTTCACCAGCCAATTAATAATCTTGCTTCCAAACTCTACCCTTCCCTTTTAGAAGATGGGGGATGATGCAGTGAGAGAAGAAAATAACGAAGTTTGATTCTTTTACTGCTATCATATTGGTCTCTTTGCTTTTCTATGTTGTCTATCTTCCTTTTGTAATCTTTGAACTCAGCTTCGGCTGCTCTCTTTCTACTTTGCTTCAGATTGTATTATTTGACTTTGGTGTCCTTTAAATTAATTTATCTAAGTTTGCCTCTAGCTTTAAAAAACAAAACAAGAAACCACAAAGCATCTTCGCTGATGTAAGTGCATTAAATTTTCCTGTTATATTATATTGGTTTAAATCATCGTGTTCTATGTCGTCATCAATGATTCAGATGATATAGCATATAGGCTTCAAAGGTAGTGGGTAATCAAAAGGAACAAAAAGAATCAACTTTAATTTCACTTGACAGATTGTAAAATCAAATCATAGTTGTGAAATTTAATTACCATGTTTGAAACGAAACGGAAACCATTTCTAAAATTTTACAAGGAATCGGTTTTCCCACGTATTTAATTGAGTAACGTCTCGAGGACTAAAGTTCCTAAATTCAAGTTTCAATAATTATATTTTGAAAATGTAATCTGGTTCCATTACATTTAAATTACGTCAATTACAATGAAAATGAATTATTAAAAATTTATTTATTAGTTAAAATTGAATGAAGTAAAATTAAATTTAATATAAAAATATTTATTCACTTCACATAATTAAAAAAAATTCAAAATTTTAATATATAAACGTATACAAGAATGGTATAGAATTAAATTTATTTTTTATTTAAAATAAATTAATATATTTTAAAATTTAACTAAACTCTATTTTGAAAGACGCAAAAACGATAAGATGTTTAAAGAGCAAAAAGATTCAATAAAAAGATCAAAATTAAATTTTGAATCCTCTCTTTATATGAATTCGATTTAATTCAATTTTCTACGATTCCATCGACACAAACACCTCCTTCATCGTTGCATTTGAATCCAAATTAGCTTAATCCACCTACGGCACAACCCTCATTTGAGAAGTACCGCATTTCTCAAAAAAAAAAAAGCCCTGGTAGATAACAACAGAATAACTACAGCGTTTTACTTCGAAATTCCAAGAAAAGAAAAACACCTCCACTACTCCAATCTTTTCTTTTCTTTTCATAATAATCAATACGGGTCTTTTGTAGAGTTTCCGTTCTGAATGGAATTCAATGGCGTCCATGGATCTTCACACATGGGATCCCAAGTACTAAAGTCCGAATCTATTTAAATTTACTCACCTTATCCCTGGTCCAGTCCTGCCATATTTCCAAGATCATCACTCTGATAAGGATTGCCGTCTACCATCATCTTTGCAGCCTGAAGTACACGCCTTTCAGCTTCCATTCTATGGAAATCACATCTGACCTTTCCCAAGATAGGGAATCTCCTCTTGGTTCTAAATGGCAACATCAGAATCCCAAGAACTATGGGGTCTCCTTTGCCGTCCAAAGATTGAGAAAATCGATAAATTCATCGTCATCTTTCAACTGCATACGACACATGGAATGAGTCAATGGCCAAACTAACAAATAATGAAGCAAATTGAACAATCATGTCATTTAAGCAAACATAAAAGATAAAACCGCACCATGCAGCATTCTCACATTAACAATGCAGTTGGCTTGCCAACCAATGTTAGTTTGGTTATATGTTTGGAGTCCAAAATGGTATACGCTACAGATTTCTCAGAAGCAAGGCTCTAGTGTTATTGCAGAAAATTCCAATATTGTTTAGTAAAATCATCCATCCCCAAACAGAAAATTTGGACTAACTAGTTGTCATACACCTGTAAGTTTTTTTTGGCAACCATAAACCTATAAAGTTGACATTGAGATTAACAGTTAGATTTTTTTTGATAATGTCGATCAAAAGCATAAAAACTTTTCATTCATAAAACATGTTATTTCTGTGTTAAAATTTCTTTCAGATATAAATCTAATATTATGATTGTCTAATACACACACATTGCGAAGCTAATATTTGTATACAATATATTAGAGGATGAATTCATAAACCCTTACTTTGTGATGTGAAATAATTACCAGTATCTTACTGCTACTGGGATATGAATATATTAGAGGGTGATATTCATAAAATTTTACCCTTGTTGGTATGAAATAATTAACAGTATATGAAGGCCATGATAAAAAGTTCCCAAGAATCCATGTTATCTTACTGCTACTGGGAGAATCAAAAGGTCAATGCAAATTTTAAATAAAGAGAACCACAAGAATCTCAGGAGAAACTGTCAATTTTGGTAGAGGTGACACTCAAAAAAGACACCCATCAAAATTTCAAACCACAAAGGCCCATCCAAATGCCCTACTTTTGATGACTTGTTCAATCGACTCCAATCAGCTAATGTGGGTTTTTTTAATTAAATTTAACCCAATAACCAAGTTATCTTAAACAACGACAAGCTTGATAAACCCTCTTATTGTCAATAAACCTGGCCAGGTCTGAGTTCTGGTGGACAGGTCCACCTCTAGCACAATAGATAGATGGGACCCCAAGCTGCCAGGATCAATGACTTGCTCTTACCATTTTAACAGGTCTGCTTTATGGCCTTTCACGAACTAATGCTTTGTTTTATTTCACACTCCGTCTATTTCTATTTTCTTCATTCATCACTAGATTTGTGATATAAAACCTGCTTTCTTGTCACCATATAGATACAATTAATCATTTTCATAAATAGAACATAATGTTTATCATATTATCATATATTTTTTGAAGCGTTTGCATCATATTCCTTAATTCCACATTAATTGTTACATTTCTTTGTTAAGAAAAATTATTAATTGACTCCCATATAATTCATAATGAAAAGGAAACTTCAAGAAAAATTAAAATTATTGTCTTTTGAACATCATAGACACAAACCATTGAGGTGGAATATACAGCTTGAAGATCCCGTGATGTTTGCTATCTGCGCATGACCCGATTGCGTTCCCGTCTGCGGAAACGCTCAAGCATTAATTCATCAGTGGCAGCTTGCCTACGTCCAGGTGCATCTATGTTGGAGCCATTTGTGGATTTGGTTCCGAGCCCATCTTCCTTTACACTTTTATCCTTATATAGTTCTGGATGATCTGCTTTTGGCAAAGACAAACATCTGTCAATATAAAAATATATATATTATAAAAGGTTACAAATGAAACTTGCAAATAATGATTTCAGATATGGAAGGGGGAATAGTAATTTACAAAGGCAGCAAGAGTTTCTTCACATTTTGAACAAACAGCGGTGACTATATTTTGCATACTGAGAATCCTAAAACATGATGAGTGTTCTATGGTCATTTATTTAATTGTTAAATTTAATTAACATCCATAAAGCTTTATTTCATCTACAAGTTGAAATAACAATCAACAAAAGGACCTCTTCGGAGTTTCTCAGCATAATCTCGACCACGTTGGAAGTAATCTGCACTGTAACTTGAGGGGATGGTAAACTCTGACTTGGTTTTGCTTGAAAGCCTCTTCTCCTGAAGAAGCTTCTTAGCTGCTTCTGTTTCTTCAATATTTCTAAGTTTATATCTACATCAACAATATCATATATCATTGATATTTCAAAGAGATAAAGTCATAAAAGCAGATGATAAACATTGGAAAATCATATTTAGAAAAGGAAACACATCCTAGAGAATAAGACCAAATAAGGCATACATTAGGTGTAAAAGGATACAAGCATCACACAAGTCAAATGTGTATGCAGAGAAAAAAAGAGGCTAATGGCGAGCAGGTAACATGCATGAATACCAACAAACTGTGCGAGGCAATTATTTTAAACTCTAGAAATGGGCAAATGCCACAGGTTGTCCTAGAGTAGTGAATAGTAGCTACTAAGCCAAATGTGTGGACAACGTGTGCATTAGATGGAAAAGAAGACGTGCATCAGGCCAGTCAAATGCAGGTGCAGAAAATTGGAAAAAAATAAAGCTAAAAACAAGCTAGGGAAAAATCCAGATTATGCATTTTGTTGGCAACCATAAATTTCATCCAAACACACCATTAGATGGGGACAAATTCCACAAGTTTTCCTACAGTAGTAGCAAGAACACCCTAATTCGCAATGTCGTTCATCAGTGTGCAATGTAAGATGTACAGTGATGAATTCCAATGCATGCCAAATGAATGAATTTTGTTCAGAAGAATGAAAATGATTCCATGGGATTCTTTATGAAAAAGGATTCCACAGGAAGTTAATCAAAAAATCCAAAACAGAAAATTAAAGGAAAAAGAGTGATGGATGCATTGCACATGTGATGCTAGGAACAAGAACCACAAACCACGACCTTCTCAATTTAAGTTTAGTGATAGATATTTCCCATTAGTATATTGCTACGCATGCAGGCTACCTACCTCCACTAATTATCTATTTATCTATGAATTACTTTTTCACTACTTTAACAAACTCCTTTCTTCCACAAAGTTCAATTTGATGTATTTGCATGGCAATCAAGACAGGATGCATCAGCATGCATAATAAAACTACTACGCATTTAAATGGCTCAAAATGAAGCATAATTACAATAGAAACTAGTTGTAAATTATTGTCTCATTTTGATAAGATATGCTAGAAGGATAATATCATATGGTTTACAGAGAACATCTAAGGGATCAAATACGATATAATTAATTTATATGATTATTACATGACGTGAATTCTATTTTTCCACTCTAGTGGACATTTGTGAGTTAAAGTCAGGCTAATAGCATTCGGTAAGGTGGAAGGAAGCAAAATTAATATTATCCTTGGAGATAATCATGCATATCTGGGAAATATACTAGGCCAGGTTAGACCAACCAGGCACTGGACCTTCAACAAGAAGTTTCCAGACCAGTAAGCAGTTGGCTGAATCTTACCCATACGGTACACTACACACCATATGCCAAAGAAGTATTGATGAATATTACTTAACAGTTGGGTATGCACATCATGCCCTTTGTGAGGATAACATCAAAATCAAACACGAATGTGAGTTATGCAATTGCATGTGAAATATGAATTTCGAAACTCTTGGGATGTGTGCACACACTGCAGATCTTCAAAGCCAAAGCACCTTGAGATAACTTTAAAGTTAGCTTAATTCATACGTAAAGGATTTTCTGATTAAAATTCTTTTGGAGCATGTTATACTGGGATGTTTAATGTGTAACAATAACTGAAAATAATTTGTTTCACTTCACACACATCATGTTAGTTTCTTTGAAAATCTTTTAATTTTACTTGTATTCAGTGTTTTAAGAACGACACTTAAGATTAATAATCATTTGGTCATGAATGATCCAGGAAAAATCATTGTTGAGGTCTACATCACTACAGGTTCAAGATGTCAAGCTCTAGTCTGTATTCCAAAAGAGAAGTTGGTGCTGATAAGAAAAACGTATGATGAGATGATGAGCCTCCAAAAATAAATAACTAACTCAATTGGGAGCTGGATTTCCGCAATGCCAGTTGTCCACTGAGTGGAACTTTCTTCCGAGTTCCTCTTCTTCACCTAGCAGAGAATGTGGAATTGTGACTATCAGCTTGGCAGACGAGAAAAACTACCAACAATATAAATCAATACAACACAATAGAAAATTCTCAGAAATGGCACCAAAATCATAAAAAAATGTGGTCCATGTTTGCTAGAGACCTCAAATGTAAATGAGAGAAGGCTTCACAATCCAGAAGCACATCCATACAAATGGCAAAATACAATCTTATTTAGGAGCAATATGGAAGCCACTGAAATTACAGAGTCGGGGACAATATGTTAAGTATGTAAAACGAGACCACCTTTAGATGCTCGGGTATCGCATAGAGATCATCCTCTACGCGCTTCAACTCGTTCTCTACATGATTCTCCAAATCAACTTTCTTTCCTCTTTTCTTCGCCAACTCGTGCTCCACGTATCTCAGCCTAGGACAGCAAGCAAACCAGCGGTCACAACTTCCAGAACCAAAGAAAAAAAGAGATAAGAGGGCTGAAATCTAGGGTTTACTGGGTACTTACATGTTGGGATCTTCCACGGTAACAGCAGTCTCTTGAGCGAAGGTATCCTGAAGAACCAAATCGTCCTTCTCGCCATCTCCCCCCGCTCCTCCAGAGCCGACGAGGCCTCCTCCCTCCCCCTTGCTGGCTTTCTTCTGGGAAAGAGCGGTAGCAGCAGGAACGGGGGTAACAGGAATGCCCGACTTCCTCTCCCGTTGCTTCTGCAGAAGCTTTATCTCCTCCAAGGCCAACCTTTTTCGCCGCCACACACGATAAAACGTATCACAAACCCGAAAAAAAAAAAAAATCAACTTTTCAGGCTCGAGGACTTCAATTCGTCGAGAGGAACAAAACTTGGAGGTGAAGCTGAAGCTGAAGATTAGAGAGTTGGATTTGAAGATGAGGAGAGAATGGGGAACGAACTTGCGTTGGTCCTCGTCGCAGGAATCGGAAGCTTCTTCTTCGAAGGGTCTCTTCTTCCGAAATCGCTTGGTGGTCGACATCCGCTACCTTGCCCGTCCAACTCCGCCGCCAGCCGGCGATTACCAATGTCGAGTTTCCACAGAAATTATATATAAAAAAAAGTAATTCATGATATTCATCGAATCGCCTCCGATTTTACAAAAACGCCCTCCAAAGTTAAATTTACATGCTGTCTCGTAAGTCGTAATTTTTTTTTAAACCAAAGAAATTGTTTTAAACAATTATTTGGGTATACATGATACATTACAAGTGCGTGCCCTCGAACCAGACGCCACCACCGCCGTATCGGTCGGTCAAGTGCGACCGGCGCCTGCATCCTCTTCGTCCGCCAGGAACGGCTCCATGGGGGGGCGAATTTGGAGGACGCATTGGTTGTCGGATATGCTGACGACCACCATGAAGACGACGGAGACGAGCATGAGCAGGATGCCGACCACCTCCAGGGTGCTCCTCACCACCTCGCTGAAGTTCTCCACCGCAATCTCCGTGAACTGCAGCATGCACATCTCCAGCCCCACCAGGAACCCTAAAACCACCGCCAACCTCGCGCAGTCTCCGGGCCTCTGCCCAAGGACGTGGTGCACGACCCGGCTGCTGCTGCTGCTGCTGCTTCGGTCGCCCGTCTCCATGCCCCGCAAGCACCCGAGCAAGAAGGGGCCGGAGCGACTATTATATATATGCATATACATGTATATCTATTGAATGGTTGGTCTGCATGTGGTGGGTGGGAGATGGAAATGCCCGTACAATATTCACCGAGACGTTGTTTTCGTTGTTAACGATGATGATGACGACGACAACGACAACTATCAGGTTTCAATATTTTAAATCCGGATATAGAGTTGCAAATAAAAGTCAGATGAAGCTTTTGCCACGCTCCTCACACCCACGGCAAAAAACACTTTTCTTACTCTTTTTTTATAATATGTTTAGGTTATAGTTAAGAGAATTGGTAGAAGAAACGGTTCTATGGTGTAGTGGTTAGCACTCTGGACTTTGAATCCAGCGACCTGGGTTCGAATCCCGGTAGGACCTCGGTAGTATAAGTTGTATTTTATCTTTTCATTTTTCTTCTACGCATTCATTCAAATTGACTTGTATGTCACGTATTGTACTCGACACGCGCGTAAGCTTCATTGTTAAGTAAATCATACGAATGAAATTACCATCGTAACATTATATAATATATTTTTTATCATTTATAAAATTAAATTAATATTATTATTTTTTTATCATAAATCATATATTTTATAATTAACTTACTTAAAAAATATTTAGAAAAACGAAACCTATGTTTTACAGACCGACCATGTCAATTTCCAACATTTATTTGCCTTCTTAAATTTCTCCATGTGTTTGCATTTATTTATTTATTTATTCATTCGTTCGTGTATCAGTCCGATTTATCCGCTTTCTCTCCTCCTTCCAGAGACACCCGAGAAAAAACAGGAGGTGGACGGAGCGGATAGTGCTGTCTTCCGGCTACTGCAGAATCATCCATCAGGTGGGAACCCCGACGTCTCTTCCAACTCCACCTTCTTCGTCTTCTGCTTGCGCTGAATTGATGCAAGATGCAGGGGTAGAGTGGACGACGCACTTCTCCACGATTTTCGGTTTAGGGACGATACTAGATATTCTTTTCTTCTCTACTGCTGCTGCTGCTGCTGATCTCCGCTCGTACCGAGAGGTGGACGAGGGATTTCCCAGTGGCGATCTCTACTTTCCCCCCAGGGTTTATTTGCTTTTCCACTTCTAGGGTTCTTCCCCATTTCTCTACTACCAAGTTTTGCAATTGCTGTGAATGCTCCCTTCTTATTTACTTATTCGTTTTATTTTTCTGTTTCTCCATCCTGATCTCTGTAGATTTACTGGACTTGCGTGCGTCGTCTTGTTTCCTCCCAAGCGGAAGGAACGGTCAGATGGCGCCATTGTACTATATTCTTGTTGCCTTCCCGTGTGTGGTTGTGGCCACCGTCCTGGCTATCAGGCATATATACAGACACCTCTTGAACTACACCGAGCCTACTTACCAGCGTTACATTGTCCGCATCATCTTCATGGTTCCGGTGAGCTAATTACGTTGCTTACCATTTCTGTCCACCACTCACTTTTAAATGTTTCTGGCAAACTCATTTTATAAATGGTTGACGATTCTCTAAATCCTAAATACGTGTCAAATTAAATTTTTCCCTTGAGGTTGTTTTTTTTCTCAATACCCAAATTATGCGATTACAGCAACCAACGTGTGAAAACTTTCTTTGTGAATTTATATCATTACTTGTTATAATAAACTAATATACATACTTAATCTCACTACATGGAGTTGGCCGTGATAAACTAATATACATATATCTTAAAAATTTCTCTAGAAAGACGATTCAAACCATTTGTGAATTTTCAAAAAATGTTTGAGACGATTGATTGGTTCACTGAATGATGATGCCATGATGAAATTGTAAATATTCAACTCAAAAACAATTTGTTATGAGTGGAGAAGTCTAATTTTATATTATTTTTACAGGTCCCCTTCCCATTTTAATCTAGAATTATTCTAATACCCTCTCTCACTTGTGACTATTTAGGCCTGACAAGTGTTCTTATTTTTGGGTCAAGTTAATGTACAAAGGCTTGGGTCCAATAGATTGTAATAGGCTGTGATATTGTGTTGAAAGTGTGAACATCATACTTTAAACCAATTGACTATGAGTGCAGAGGTTTGACGTTGTGTTAATTGTACAGGTCTTTTTCTCATTTCCAATATGGGACTATTCTAATAGACATCATCATCGATTAAATCGCTTTGGACCAACTCTTGAATCTTGTAAAACCAAAATCAGTTAACTTCTGGTTAATGTTCAAAAACTTGATGGAAACTGTTGTTGATAAATTCCCTGTTTGAAATATGATACCTAGAGATTTATGGTAATTACATCTGCTTCTAAAAAACCATTACAACAACAATAGCAACCACAAAAAATGAAAATAACTTTTCTGTTTGAAAAATAATTAAAATGTAAAAATGGAAGCCACCGTCGATGAGCTTCCCATTTGAAATATGCTATACATGGCTTTGCAAGTTTCTTTCACCTCTACTTATCTATGCTTTTGGAGTTATCATAAATGACTTTATTTCTCTGTCTATTTCTTTCCTAAATCAAATGCCCAAACAAAAGAAAAAAAATGTTTTTACCTCCATTGCTTTGTTCTTTTCTCTATTTGTCTCAACCCAGATGTACACTCAGTGTTTCTTTTATCCAATATTATGACTCAACATGCTTGACAAATTTCTCAGGTGTCAAATCTTTCACATACTGAAATTTCACACCTGTTTAGTTCCAATATGATGGAGTGACCACTTGAAAATTCATCATTTATATTTTTTCATCAAGTAGGTGCTGAAATACACCATATTTTAATTGTTAGGGGGAATAGCATTCTAATTTCCAATTCAATACAGCTGGAACAGTATTAGCCTATAAGAGCATTGAAAAATAGGGTTCACATTGAAAACACTAACTGTTGTTTGATGGTTTTATTGCATGAGATTTGTATACTTCTTGTTAACTGTAGAACAATATTTCGTTTTTTCCTAATGTTTACATCTATTCTTTTGTAGGTATTTGCGACTATGTCTTTCTTGTCTCTTGTCTTGAATAAAAGTTCAATTTACTTTGATTCACTGCGTGAAATGTGAGTGCAATTACTTTGTCAGATAACTGTACATTTTACATTTTGTTTTCAAATGAATGAGTACTTAATTTGTCTTTTGCCTTTTATCTCTAACTAACAACATTTGATGAATATTTATCCATGTGAGCATATAACGTTTACATTTTCTGCTTGTATATGGTCACTTCAATTTGTGTGTGGATTATATTACAATGCTTTACTTCTTGAGTGTAGTTGGTACTATATTGACATACATGAAAATATTGACCAAATTAAACTTCAAAAGTTATAGTTGCAGAACTTGCTAAATATCTTCCTACAAATCTAATCCAATTAACATGTTATGCACCCACACCTACTGCACATATGAATTGACTCTAGCACTCTTTGCAATTGCAAGATCAGCCATTGGTGGATGAGGAGTGACATTCCATCTCTTGTTGGATGCATTGTGACGTCTCCCAGCATCAGTCCAGGTTGTTGTGAGGTGTTGCTAGAGGTTGGTTTGATCCTTCAGAGGTTAGAGAATGTCATCCCTGTCCATTGGCATTCAATGGTTGACTGGGATAGATTCCATGTTGTGTTGGTCAGGAGCAGGATGGTAGATGGTGTGACTGGGTGGTAGGTGTTGTGGGTGCTACTTTTGAGTATGACCAATATGGAGTAGGCACTTAGTCAACAGTCCAACAATGTCATAGCTATCAAAGTGGTTTTCTTAGCCTTCCCTCAAACTTTTCCATGTTGGTGGGTGGCATGTCTCAACCTTTCACTAGAGTGGTGGGTGGTTGGGATCTTGAATTGTCGGTCAAGTTGGTGGGTTCCTTCAAATTTCTTAGGGGTTGTCTGGGAGAAATCTTGGTCACTCTAAATCTCTAATGCCTAAACTTGATTAATTTTGGTGGAGGTGGTGTTGGATATGTGATGACTAAAGGTGTGGGTAGTTGTTGCCATTGATAGAGTTGGTAGTTGTTGGGTCAAAGGTTGGTGGTGTCTCATTGGTTAACAAGGAAGGATGCCATTAAGGCTTTAGGTCTGGGAATTCGAAGAGGACATTGGTGGGTTGTTTTGGGACGTTTTTGCTGTTAACTGTAGTATTGAGTGCCAAAGTTGGGAGGCTAGTGTTGATGTTGGTGGAGAAGATGATGAGGTGGTTGTTGAAGGGTTTAAGTGGGATAACGTAGTGGGTGATGTGGATAGGGAGGGGTTTAAGGAGGCTGGGTTGGATGATGAGGTGGCAACTCCCATTTGGTTGATTTCATCACAATTGAAAAGGTTTTCTATTGAATTGGGTGGCTTATTGTTGACTGAAGGAGATTCAGTTACTGTTTTGTTGACCTTAGTTGACCATTCTTGCCTTTTGGATGGACTAGTGGGTGGGGAAGGTGGTTGACACTATATGGGAGAATGTGCAAATGTTTGTTGTGAACTTATGGTGCATCTTCTAACTTCTTTGAGCTCCATTCAACACAAAGCTCCAATGGTGATTGGGTGATGGAATCATACGTTTCTAGGGATGGTAGACTCAAAGCTTTCATGGTTGCTGCCAATGTTCACTTAGGTGGTGATGGTTCTTAGGGCGTAGGGGTGCTGTTAGGTGGGCCTGTCCTGATGTCAGTGTGTGCGACAAGTGGTCAGAGTGCTGCTGTTGGTTCTGGTGAGTATCCCACATTCTAGATCAGTGGAGGGCTGCTGTGGCCTCCTTTTCTTCCTGAAAAGGACCATACCTCATTTTCTGTAGAGAAAATCATTACATCTTTGTATGGAGATGTTTACCACTTTTTATCTCAATTATTTCCAGATTCTGTCATCAACATTCTCCAGCGGTTATGAAAAAGACAATATATTGTTAATATTACTCTTTCCAAATATTTATCAAGGTTCTTTGGGGATCTTTTTGTTTTTATGGTTCACTTTTATGGAATGGAGTTTTACTGTTGGCTTGACATAGATGATATGCTCTAGTAATTGCTAATAAAATGGTATAGACTAGTGAGATTAATTTATTCTGCAATGTGTCAAATTGTTTTGTTAAATTTGTGAATGCTTTGGTGATTAATCATCATTTCTGCATTCTTGAGCATTTCATTTAGCTGATATTATAGGTAAATGGAATGATGGACACAATCATATTCATAAAGGTAGGATATAGTAAAAGGAGCATACATTGATGTATAAAAATGTAGTAGTACAAATTTCCATGTATTCTATGATTTTTTTTGGCATCCAAATTAGGAATAATATATACAAAATGCAACCATGATTTATTTAATATCAATGCCATGTCCAATGAAATATAAAAGTAGCAAATAGTACTTTTGGAAAATAATATAATTATAACATATTGCTCTTTTGATGTTACTAAGGATCTATTTAAAAATGCCTTTGGATTGGCTTACGCTTTCTTGGCTATCCTAGGATATCACTCTTTTGGCCTTGAGCTTGCATCGCTGGTTGTGCCTCCATTTGAGGGTTCTGGTTCCAATGTGTGTTGGTTTGTGCTGTCTTGTGTGTCCCTTGTTATGTGTTGTGAGTTCTCTGTTCTTTTATTGTTTTTTTTTTCCTTTTGTGGGTTAGATTTCTATGTGGAAATCCTAATTTAGGTTAGCTTTGTTTTCAGTTTTCCTATGGCTTGTGTAGGCCTCCTATTTTTTCTTTTTATGGATTTTGTTTGATTGTTGCTCATAAAAAAATAATTTTGTAAAAACGAGCACTTTTTGACTATTCTGTCAAACCTGAATTTGCAGGTAACTTGACTTGAACAACTTATCATAGAATTAAGAATCTATCCTTCCTTGTCATTTTCACATATTTACTTCATTTTCTTCCAAGCTTGTGGGTTCTCATATTAAACAATGAACAAAACTTTAATTTGTAAGAATATTGTAACAAATGGTTCACCAAAATAAACAATTAGCAAATTTAATCAGGAATTTTCAGATTCGTTTCATATAATGCATAATGATAATGCTTTTCCAAAAAGAATCATTTCTATATAGTTGGGTTATGTTTATCTGCATATGTGTATTATTTACTTTCATTTTGTTACGGGCCCGAAACAATGATAATACTGTCCTTTGCCAATGCCAACAGACAATTAATCCTTAATATTCAGACACGGAAGTCCCTTGGGGGATCTTTGCTACAAGATGGCCTTTGGCTATGTTGCTAAGGGTTTGCTTGTACTTCATGCCACAACATTCACATCCATTTTTGAATCGACAGACATAATGTAACTAGTTTTCTTACTTCTAAACTCTCACCATGAAGTCCTCAATGGTAGCTATTGCAAAACTGTTACAACCTTTTCGTGTTCATGAGAATCACGTGCCTTGTATGGGTGCTGTGGTGATTTATACTAGTGAACTTATAATGCTCGTTAACAAACTTTTGAACTAATAACTTTAGTAGAGTCCAAATATTAATTTATGATTTGGTTTTCAATGTATAAATTTTCACTTATGGAATTGTTCCAGGTATGAAGCCTGGGTCATATATAATTTTTTTTCACTGTGCCTGGGTTGGGTTGGAGGGCCCGGTGCAGTTGTTTTGAGTTTAAGTGGAAGGTCCCTGAAGCCTTCTTGGTGTCTGATGACATGCTGCCTCCCTGCCATACCTCTCGATGGGTGAGCATCTTCAGACAGAATCTGCTTTTTAATGAAATGAACATATACTACATCTTGAACTTAATTTTTGGCTACTATCTTACCATTGCTGTATAATAATTTTTGGATGTACAGACGCTTTATAAGGATGTGCAAGCAGTGGACACTGCAATTCGTGATTCTTAAGCCCATCTTAGTTATAATCACATTTATTCTTTATGCGAAGGGGAAATACAGAGATGGAAATTTCAGTCCCGACCAATCCTACCTCTATATCACCATCATCTACACCATATCATATTCAATGGCACTGTATGCACTGGCTCTGTTCTATGTGGCATGTAAAGATCTTCTTCGTCCATTTAATCCAGTTCCAAAGTTCATTTTGATCAAATCGGTCGTGTTCCTGACGTACTGGCAGGTTTAACTTCAATTTTTGTTGCAATGGGTTCTTGTTTGACATGAGTGAACATCAGATTCAAAATGCGATTGTTGGGTCATTGCTGTAGGGGGTGCTGGTATTTCTTGTTGCCAAGTCTGGGTTCATAAAGGACGCCGATGCTGCCGCCGATTTCCAGAATTTCATTCTTTGTGTTGAGATGCTACTTGCAGCTGTGGGTCATCTTTATGCCTTTCCTTACAAGGAGTATGCAGGAGCGAATATTGGCGGATCCGGTGGTCTAATAGGAAGTTTTTCCCACGCTTTGAAGTTCAATGATTTCTACCACGACACAGTACACCAGGTTAGCCAACTCCCCAGTATCCAATTACAGATGCGGGTCTGTGTACGATTTCTAACCCCAGTGCCTTCACAGTTCGCCCCTACATATCACGACTATGTACTGTACAACAACGACAGCAGCGACGAAGGTGCCACAAAGTACAGATCCCGCACGTTTGTGCCAACTGGACAAGAAATGGACGCCGTGAGAAGAAACAAGCACATGTTAGGGAATAAGCCGGATGACGTACAACTTGTAAGTGTTTCGTCGTCAGGCTCGAGCACGCCCACGGTAACCATAACCGGACGGGATCAAACAGATGTGGAAGTTATGAGAGCGTCATTTCTGAAAGATGTTTCTGCAATGTCCAAGCAAGCATACGATCTCTCGCTTCTCGATGTCGACATGTCGCGTTATCCAACCAATGTACCAGCAGCCGATGGATCAAACAAACAATGATAGGCATTAGGAATAGGAGTAATGAATTGTGTGCAGAGCAGAGCTGCTTCTTCTTTTTTGCTTTGTGTAAAACGAAACTCAGCAGAGCATTTATTTTGTTGGTGTATGAAATCTCACTGAGCCCGGTCCACTGCTTGCGGCAGACCGCAGACCCGGCCTGGGTAAAATTGTACGAGATGGGATGTGTTGCTTAAAAAGCTGGTGTGCCTCATCCTGCTCCCGATGCATACCTAAAGAGTAGAGGGTATTTGTTTAAACGGTTGAATTAGTTGAGAGTGTAATTTATATTTTTTAAGAAATTATATGTAAATTTTTAAATATTTTTTATAAATTTTTATATAGAATAATATTAAAGATATTTGGTAAATATTATTGTATATAATTGTGATGTACAATAGAAAATAAAGGTACATGGTCGTTAAGAGTCGTAGCACGTATTTTTTATATTAATAATGTTTTTGTGTAGATCTAAAAAATCAAAAAGTTTTATTCTCTTAAGCATTTGTACCGATGAAACCTTGTTGAGAGCAGAGCTTTGAACGCAAAAGACGGTCGAGAATGCTCGACTCCCATATCAGACAAAAATTCAAGCGTGAAGTGGTCTTCATTCGTTTCTTGTAATAATTCAATTGCGATTCGAAAACAAGAAAAGTTTTGGGAACAAATAATAGAAATTTTAAAGATAATTAAAACAAGGCCATGTTTACGTTATTTAAAAGAGAAGTTTTCGTATCAAGGATTTAATCTAACTATCATTATTTAATTGTGGTTATTTATTTATAATCATATTTATTATCAAATCAAACAAAAAGTAAAAAATGATTTTCGCCGATTTAAATCAGAGAAAAAAAAAGAAAATGATTTTCTCGCACATGTGAGGTACGAGAAGGACGACACACAATCACACACGGACCGGCGACCACGGCTGCTCTCTCTCTCTCTCTCTCTCTCTCTCTCTCTCTCTCTCTCTTCCGGTGGAAACCCTTCCGTCTCCAGCCTCGCCGGTGATGGTGTACGTTTCATCATGATCTCTGCCCACTGCGGCAGCAGCAGAGGCGACAACAACCCCAAGAAGAAGAATCGGCGCAAGTTGTGGAACGCAGCGGTGGGATTGGTCTTGCTTTGCTTCTGCTTCTCCGCCTCCGACTTCAACTCATCCTTCCGCACTTTCGCCACCTCCTCGTCTTCCCCACGGACCTCACCCTTGTCGCATCACCTCTTTCGCAGGTTCACATTCTTCTCCTTCTCCTCCGGCTCCGCTCCCCCCCCTCCCCCCCATATATTCTCCTCTTATCTTGTATTCACGCTTTTCCAGAGTTGGTCATCTACACAGACCCCTCTCAATCAATGCCTCCTTAAAACCAGTGGCAAGAGGAATAGGACGAGGAGAGATGGGTAGTCGGTCCAACACAAGTAGTGATGACATGAAATCGGAAGGCAACCACGTCAGAAGAAGCTGGGAGTTGGTGAAGCAGGAGTTCACCTTTGATTCCGGTTCTGCTCCCTTCAACAGTTGCCATGCTTCCACCATTGTCGAGGTTTTTCTCATCCACCGATAATCATATATCTGCTAGGCGGTGCCTTCCTTGTTTCTTTCATCTGTCGAGCTTCCTCTTGCGGTTGATGTAGATTGGAAAAGACCATTTTTTGGTTGCTTACTTTGGAGGGTCCATGGAAGGTGCACCTGATGTCAAGATTTGGCTCCAGCGTTATATCGTAAGTGTGTTCTATGTTCATCATGGCAAAAGTATGTTAATTGGGATGAAATCACAAGTAATTCTTCTACGATCTTCACCTGCAGGACGGATCATGGCAACCTCCTCTTGTAGTCGATGAAGAACCAGACGTGCCCATGTGGAATCCAGTTCTTTTTATGCTTCCCACATGGGAGTTGCTCCTCTTTTATAAAGTTGGCCAGGAGGTACAAAAGTAAGCTTTCCATTGTTCCATTCCTCTTGAGTTTTTTGCTTTCCTTTTTTTCCGTTTCCCCTCAAAGTTCAAACACTCTGAACTACCTTATACACATGCAAAGTTAACGTATGTTGATTAGATAATAAGCATCAAGCGTGTTACTTTCCTCATAAATTAATTCTTGATGTTCCATTTTCATTGAACAAGATTGTAGTCTTTGATGGCTATTTGCGTATTCACAAGATTTTGATCTACGACACAAGATTGTGCGGTGAAATTGTCCAATTGTCATTTCTCTCCATCCCAATACCATTATCCAGCATATGATAGAATTTCAGAATGCCCTATCTATAACAGAAGCATGCTCATTTCTAGCTGCTAATTTCGATGATGTGACTATTGGGTGTTGTCCTATTTAAAAGTTAGCCATACACTCAAGAGAGGCATCAAAGTTTGCATGCTTAATTTATGGTGTAATTCAGTCCTGCATACCTTTGTAAGTATGATTTCCTTTCCAAGGCCGAATTAACATTGGCACACTTCTTTGTAATAGCCTAACGGGAGTATGCTCAATCATAATGCAACTTAACAGTGCACTACTTGTGCCAACTACTTATACCAACAATACGGAGATTTGGGTTTTGACTCCATAAAATACCATCATCTTCTAAAAGAGAAAGACTTCTGCACAACTTATATGCCCTGTCTTCCTATGGTAAGGGAGGGAAGTGGAGATTGTGTAATAAGAAGATCAATGATTGGAATGGCTTTATTTTTGATAAGCACCCCATAACATTTATCGATGGGACTCATCATTTATCCAATCGAAGTGTACATCATATATGTATCGTTGTACATCCTTCTTTGTCCCATTTGTTTTTTGTGACAACCTGTTAATATTTGGACACATCACAATTAACCAAAGATATGTGAACCAGTCCTCCATACCAAGTGGTAGTGGTGATATTTTTGGCATGAATGGTTTTGATGTGAACTATTGTGGTAGCCGTCAGTTTTCGGTGTGCATTTGTTTGGAGGCTAACAACAGTGAGCGGGTAAACTCAGATGGAGTGGGTGTATGAAGCGATCCACGGATGGTGGGTCAAGCTGGTCGGAAAGGGAACAACTTCCACCTGGAATACTCGG
Organism: Amphibolis antarctica; assembly: GCA_024699675.1. Lineage (NCBI taxonomy): Eukaryota > Viridiplantae > Streptophyta > Magnoliopsida > Alismatales > Cymodoceaceae > Amphibolis > Amphibolis antarctica. Next base: position 57,298 of record JAMKPZ010001155.1, read on the forward strand.
TCCAACAAAGAACAAGGCAATGTTGTTGTTATAAGAGGGGGGAGAATAGAAAGTTTGAATTACGTTTTTCTCTCTGTGCCCTTATTAACGTGCCAAAATTTTATCGAAGTTTTTGCAGCCGATTTTGTTGGACGACGGGAGGCTGCTATGTGGGTCGTCGGTGGAGAGCTGGAATTCCTGGGGTGCATGGATGGAGGTAACAGATTATTTTAATTTTTAAAAGTATTTTAATTTTCACGATGATATTATCATTTCTCAATCTGCTTATGTTATTATCAAGATCATTTTTTTCTCTTCTCTCAGTCTTAAAATCGTTAAAATCAGTGGTAAACGATGATTTCCTTCGCGGCACCAGATTCACGACGAATGAATTGTTTAGGTCACGAAGGACGGGGGGCGTTCGTGGAGTAAGTACGGGCCAATTTACATGAAAGATGAAGCACTGGGCGTGATTCAACCAGTGCCATACAAGACGTCGGGGGGAAGTTTGCGCGTGCTTCTGCGTTCGTTCGACGGCATCGGAAGAATCTGCATGTCGGAATCTGTCGACGGTGGGGTGAAGTGGAGTTACGCGGAAGTGACAGAGCTGCCCAATCCAAACTCAGGTGGGCGGGTGTTGGCGTGTTGGGTTGGTTTCGGTTTTGCGGATGATAAGTGGTGTGGATTCACGTAGGAATTGATGGGGTGAAGCTGAGGGACGGAAGGGTGTTGGTGGCGTACAATACGGTGGACAGGGGGGTGCTGAAGGTGGCCGTTTCCGATGACGATGGAGACTCGTGGACGGTGGTGATGGCTTTGGAGGACAACCTGGGAATGGAGTTCTCGTATCCCGCCGTGGTCGAGAGCGGCGACAAGCACGTGCACGTGACTTACACCTACAACAGGACTCAGATCAAGGTTTATTCCGGTGCCCGGGTGGTGTTGCGTGTCGGACGGGATGACGATGGCTGCTGACGTGCTTGTGTTGTTGTGTTGCAGCATGTTGTGCTACGACCGGCGCTGCCGTGAACCAGGGAGCGTGCGACCTGCTCTTGCCGGAATGGATGGGTGCTCTTTTTTATTGAGGTGTTGAGATCGTAACGCGTGCATAATTGCTTGTATCGTAAAATGTAACCAGATATTTATTTACATGTCCGGAGTCCGAACCACCTTTTTTTTGTTTTTGTTTTTGGACTTCTTCCAGGGGTTGATATTTGATAACGTGACTCCGAATTCAATTTTTAGTAAAATAGAGATGGGAGGGCATTGATTTGGGGAAAACTAGTTTCAATTTAGGGAAATCAGGTTTGCAGCTGCGGCACGACCTCGTGGTCGTCGGAGGAGGATATGGGGTGTTGTTTCGGCAAGTCCGCCGAGTCTCGGGCCACCCAGGTCTCCCGGTGGAGATCCACCGGCATCGTTCCCCTCAGGGCCTCCAAGCTCAAGGTTCGTCCTTCCCTCTCCTCCTCCTCCTTCTTCTTCTTCTTCTTATTATTATTATCATCATCATTACCAGCCCTCGTCCCTCCCCATTTAGGTTCCCCTTCCACTTCGAATTTTACGTGGCTTCTGTGCTGCTACCGTATATTTCCGGTTCGACGCTCTTTTTGATTTGGTATGTGCTTTCAGTGGTTTACCCGTCCCACCTACTCCGTCGGTTGTAAGTGCAGAAGACCATCATCGACGACCACATGCTAAGATTGAAGATTAGGGTGGAAGGTAGCGAAGAAGATCATGTGGCTGGTGCCGGGACAAGCAAAACCTTATTGGCAAGGGATAAGGACGTTTACGTGTGTTAGCCCCATAGTCTTAAGACCACATTATCTTCCACCTACTCTAGCTTGGGCGAGTTTGAACTAGGTCAATGGTATAGCTGCGTCTGCTAATTGTACACATATTAACTCCGCCCGCAATCCACTGAAAGAGTACTACTTCGGCTCCGCAAAATTTACTCTGTTGCGTGCTGTCTATAAACTTATTATTAGCTCGTAAATAAAGCATGATAAGCACTCCTTCACTTGCTCATCTGTTACGATGTTAAGCTAATTGCAAGACATATAAGAACTTTGAATCCATCTTACCTTCAACTTTGGTTGGCTTATCTAAGTTGTTCTCCTTCAATTTCAGGAGTTTCCAAATGAAGTTCTTGACTTGAACAAGTCCGTTCGGACACTTGATTTAACAAACAACAAAATAGGTACACTCATCGCTGCTACAATTTTGTGATATTTCATGTTAATTCAAAGGAAAACTACATTGCTTAGTGGTGTTTTGGAGTTTATCCTCTTGTAGGTAATGGAGTTTGTTAAATAACGTAACTTATATTTGTATCCAACTGTCTATAAAGCCATTGGAAAATCATCCGAAGGGACCCACTAAAATTATGTGGTACTTATTTCACATGCATTCTTGCTGATGCGATCTGTTTTTGAATTTTCATTATAAAACCATTTATTGTACCATAGAGTTTCAAAATGTAAATTAGTTTCATATCTTATTGTGAAAATTTTTATATTTATATGCTTTACAAAAAACTTTTCCATTCTTGTGTTTTCATGCATTACTAGATCTACATTAAGAATTTCTAATACACCGCAATAACATGATGATTACGCAACACAACACAACATAGAAATTCTCCAAGATATTTCTTGAACTACATCAAAAGCATTTAATGCCTTAATCCCATTATTTGGGGTCGAACACATGTATCTTCTCCCTCCAATTTGTTTGTCTTGAACTATTTTTTGACACCATTATTATCCAATTTTAGACAGCATTCAAAATGAAAATTTCAAATTATACAAAATGTCTATATATTCATTTCAAATAATTATACAAAAATATGATAAAAAAGATAAATGTAATGGCAGAACACGATGATAAGTACATGACATGACACAACCCCAAAGCCCCTGTCGTTATATTAGATTTTTCTTCTTCAACACTTCAGATTTTAATTTTATTATTGTTGGACAAAACACATGAGCTGGAGTCCACATCGAAACTCTTGTCTTAGTGAATGCTGTTATGCTTTTGTATTGTAGCTTTGCTTCCAATGGAGATTGGGAATTTCACTGCCATGCAACGGTTGGTAAGAAATAGCAGCTTTCTTCTTTTATGAGACTTTTATCATTGCAATATGCTTAACATTTAAAGTTCTGTTTTCCAAATTTCAGTTCTTGGCAGACAATGTCATCGAGCGACTTCCTGTGGGTGTGGGGAATCTTATGTCTCTGAAGTTTCTCATTCTTGATGGAAACCAGATGACTACCTTGCCTGATGAATGTAATTAGCAAATTAATTGATAGATGGGGAAGATATGCTTGAGTTGTTAGTGTTTATTTCTCTTTTATTCAATTAGATAAAAGACTTGTTCATAGTTGAGCATGACATAAGTCATCAACCTTCACAAAGTTGCTCAAAGATGGGGCATCATTTGGATGCTTTAGCTCAAATTTGTATTAGTTACAACTGACAATCAAGATGTGATAAAATGAAGAAATTTTGGTAGCTTATAATCCTATATTTTTTGGAAAATTGAGAGTTGGTAGTCATGATTCTCATGACCACCCATGTTGTTATTCAATCTAGGTTAAATGAATTCAGTAACAAGTGCCTTCATGTGATACAAAAGGAAAACAATGGTTCATTATATTTTTTGTTTTATAAAAGTTGTATAGCTTCCCCCAATATTTTGTCAGTGGTTGTAACATTGATGCAATTTATATAATTGTAAAAGAGGGATGATTTATTCTTAAAATCACTAGAGTTGATGTCTCTGAATATAATTTGATTATCTTGGAGACTAAATTAGATGAAAAATTATACTTTGTTCAACATAGTATTAACCTATATTTTATATACTTGGTGTCTAGTGGGCATGCTTTTCAAGCTCGAGCAATTATCTGTCAAGGGCAATATGCTAATACGCCTGCCTGACACCATAGGTGGCTTGCGCAATGTAAGTATTATTACTGAAGTTGGCATTACATTATTTGATGTTTTATTTGAACTTACTTGATATTTTAATAAATGTACAATTTTGAGAGACCAGGTGCTTCAGGTATGGAATAAAAACTTGGTAAAGAGAAACAACACATTACACTGGTTATGTTACTATATATTACCCAATGTTGTACTAGAAGTTTTGGCTATCTTAGATGTGCACGGTACACATGTAGACACGATACATGGTAGCTTAATTGTCATACCAAAAGCTTCTTAATAGTGGCATTTTCTATCAATTGTCATATTGTAAATCCATTATTTAGCATTCTATATGACAAATATCTTTGTTACTAAGTTTCCTTTCTGTTTTTACCATTGATATTGCAATTTAATATTGAACAAACTCTCATACTCATGTTCATTGCGCAGTTGCAGCTTTTAAATGTATCAGACAACAAGTTGAAGTCCCTCCCTGAGACAATTGGAAGTTGTGGATCCTTGGAAGAACTACAAGCAAGTGGTATTTTCTCCTAGAACCTGAGGAAAATTCTTCTTAACAGTATTATATGATTTAGTATATCAGAATATTGTCATGCCCTTTTTATTTCCTTCCTGCTATTATTTTAGGCAGTTTTCAAAAATGCACAATTTCTTTTCATTGGCATTTAAACAGATTTAAATTGATGGCTTGAATGCTTGGGGATATTTTGCCAAAGAATTGCCGTGTTTGAAGAATTCTTTTTCATGTTCAAGTATTCTAGATAATAGGGAGATTTTCCACAATGTTCTAGACCAGTCCAGAACCAGTTTTACTGTTCTTATACATTTCAAATGGCTTTATTGCCCTCCATTTGCAAAAATTGGAAAATGTTGAAGAAACTAAAAGATTATGAAAAAAGTGCCTTGCAAATGCAACTGAAAGTGGAAATGAAAAAAGGGGCTCAACCGTTGTGGAACAGCTCTCCTTGATAATATAGAACAATAGTATTCATGGAATCATTTATTTTCATTTAACTTAATATTCTAGAGAATGTCTGAATCGTCTATATATTCTGCAGTATCCAAAACAAGACATTCTCTAGAATATATAGAGACATATCTAGGATCTTTTTGTTGTGTGCTATGGAACCTGCTTTCTTTTGCAGGTAACGTCATTGAAGTTCTGCCACCTTCAGTTTGTAACCTCGTTTGTATGAAGTCTCTCATATTGAACAATAATAACATACACGAGGTATAATGTCCTTGCACATATTAGAACTTATGAGAATTTGTGGGCGTTTGCTGAAATATTATCTTAGAATGTTCATCTCTAACATGTATCTTCTCAAATCACCTTGATCATCTACATTATCTTTTAAGTTTGTTGCAAATGCTTAAAGGATTTATTTTCAGCTACCTTTGAAGCTGCTGAAAGATTGCAGGGCTTTACAGAATATTTCTCTTCACAGAAATCCCATCCAGTCTGAACAATTCCAACAAGCAAGTTCTCTAGCCTCATGGAAGTCTTAGATGCTTATTCTCTCTTTGGTGCTTTTGTTTTCTGAAAAACCAATCGTGTTTTTTCGTATAGATGGAAGGATTTCAGGACTTTGAGTCACGGAGAAAGAAGAAGTTTGACAAACAGATTGATTCAAATGTGATGATGAGCTCGACTGCTTTAGACGTGGGTGTTGATTTACGATGATTCATCAACCTTGCATTCAAATTGTAAGCTTTTCTCAGGCAGTGTCATGGTAAACATATACATTGTTGTATAATGAGCATGCATTGGTCGATCTCATAGATATGTATGATGGTGTTTTATGTAATACATTTTTCTTAAAAAGAAGTTTCTAGTCTGGTTGGACTACATGCTTGTTGCTATTGAATGTGGCACAGAAACTTGTCCTTTTTTTAATCCTAAGCATTATCGGTCTTAAATGTTTCACATTAGGCAAGCACGAAATTAGCAAAAATGCCATTGCTCGAATAATGTAGATTCTCGGTATGTATAAGTGCGTTGGGAGTTTGTTTGTTTGTTTTTTGTGTTTTTCTTCTTCTTTTTTGTTTTGTTTTTTGAAGTGCGTTGGGAGTTGCAGAAGGGGAAAGAGGAAAAAGAAAAAAATGGAGATGAACGTATCAAATAGACAATGTGCTAAAAGAAAAGAACAACACACCTCTTGATACTTCACGTTTTAGATGATGCTGTCGTCGATGGTGTCTGACTCTATTTATATAAAATATTACATGCATCTGTCAATACAAGCAGCAGAAAAGAAAAAGAATCCAATCCTAACATCTACGGTACAATAATAGAAATGACACTGATAGTGACATTGCTGAGTTGGGGATGATGTTGATGGCTTAGTTAGAAGCTGGCTGCTTATACTCCCCCTCTAACTTGCGCTTGGTTGATGCACGCAGGGTTTGTCCCGGGACTTGTGTCCCTATTAAGCAGGGAGAAAAACTTGGTTGTGGTGTTTCCCAGTGCAGTCCATTTTTAAATGTATGGTCTTGACAAAAAACATTGGATGGGTGGATGGGTGGATGGGTGAAGGGCATAGATGTTGTCATTATACACAATGGATTGCTGGTTCATTTTTATATAAAGACGTGTTCAACAGCAAGAGCAGCCGTGCTAAGATACTCGAATTTGATGATCAACCTCACAATAAGGGCTGCTTATTCGAGCCGAGATAGATGCGTTGATTGGCGGTTGATCGTTTAGTGTTTGGGCAACGGTACCACAATATAATATAATTACCTACAGTGCAACATTATTGCTTACACGGAGATTCATATCGGCATAAAAATTATTGGCTACAGTTTGCAGGGAAGGTATAGGTTTTCCGTAAGTGGAAAGCATCCATGTAAAAGACAAGAAATTATTCAAAACCTATGAAAAATGATTTCACCAAGGGTATTCTGTAACATTCCCTGAAAACCACAAAATTGGGTGACAAATCGACTCAACAAGCATCCTAAACTAGCTTAGAGGATCGATTGTATGAATTCTCTGTATTCTTTCTTCATTTTCACTCCTGACACGGTCCTGCAAATACAATGACGGTAGATCAGTGGTATTTGGCATGATAGTGATTAGAAATTCACACAGGTAAAAAATAATACCTACAAATGTAACTGATCAGACGACATAATTTGGAAATATGGAATTATGCTGTGTACCTCACTCATTAAGCAAATAGTTTTATTTTCCATTAGCTAGTATCTTTTTACATTCTACAGGATTCAAAACTTGAAGAAGATTACGAATATTGCCATTCATTAATAATCAAATACTAAAGAGCAACAGAAAACCAATGGATATAAAGACAGTGCAATCAATGGGAATAAGAAAAATGTGTTGCTCCAATATTGAATGTCACGATATTATTGGTTTGTGACGGAGAAATGGTTTGTATTAGTCTTTTCTGGTCAGGTGTTCCACTGTTTCATTTTTTGTCTTTCTACTACAACACTTATTATCCTTTTTGAACATAAGGTACAATTATCAACTGGATGTTAATCAATAAATTTGGACGCATCAAAAATACATGTCGGACTCTGTATCCCCATATAAAACTCCACATATACCGTCTCTCCGTTGTGAATCCATTCATACATTTGATTTAAAAGAAGCTGAATTTTCTAAAATATCCAGGACGAAGGGGGATACTCCTAAAAGCTTCAATGCTTGTAAAATGTAACAAATATGAATTTCTTTTCTAAAAGCTAACAAAGACTATACGGCTACAGAGAGGTCTCAAAGATATGACTCAAAGCTAGCATCATATCTACACACTTCTTACCACTATGAAATAGATCCTAGATGGAGACTATTGATGCTAATGGAATCCAGTGAGAACCCAGAAACAATGGCAGTGAGGAGACCATTTATGTAAAAGATTGGTGGTTGCTAAGTGAAATTCAAAGGTGCCAGTAAGATCGTGTGAAATGCAGTTCAAGATCATCTGGTGTCCTTCTAAGTGATTTAACTAGTTAGCTGACCCATATTCTATTTTTATGGTTGTCCATCTTTAATGATATTATATCTGGGTGATTTCAGTTATAAATATTGAAATGGTACAAGTGGCAACTCATCAAAGGAGATTTCAAGATTGAAGGCCATTGAGAACAACGTCCAAATAACTCATTCTTCTGGTTGTGTGACAACTACCCTCCTTAAGGGATGAATGAACTTGCCAAGTCTTTCTTTTAATGAACTACTTTCTTTTAAAAAAATAAAACATGAATTGATTTTAAAAATAGAAAATAAAGTTCGTGAGAAGAATAGGATTTCAAAAATAGGTAAAAGAGGAATGTTATTCATAAGCAAACATAATTTTTTTTGAAAGAATTAAAAAATATTAGAATTTTATGATTTTTTAATACTTCTACCATTTTTATGTAATTGTGTTTTTCCATTTTTTCTTCTCTCTTCCCTTCACTTTTTTTCTTATCTTTCTTCCTTCTCTATTCTTTTCTTCTTTTTCTTTTTCTCTCTCTTTTCTCTCTTTCTTCACCTTTTTTTTTCTTTCTTTTCTTTTTTGTTTATTTTCCTCTCACCTTATACTTCTACCATAACTACTTTCTTTTTTCCATTTCTCTCTTTCTTCACCTTCGTCTTCCTTATCCACTCGTCCCTCCCCCTTCCCCTAAAAACCATAATGAGTTCTATCAATTCACAACAACGAAAGTAACTTTTGATGGAGCCTTTAGTAGTTGGCAAACCAATCAACGAAGGCTTCAATGGAAATAGAGAAGAGGGACTATGTGAAAACCCATCATTGGATTGATCAATCTAGCTTCCAACAAGCCACAAACTTCATTGGATAGAATGATTCATCAATCCAACATTGATCACAGACGATGGATCATACGATCCAAGGTATTTTTGATAATACCCAACGTTTCAAGATCAACATTTTGAAAAACCAAGTTAGATCAATGATATTTCACTAATCAAGATCATTTGAGAGTTACAATCTGGATGTATTAAATATTTTCTTTAATAAAATAAAAAATTACTTTTCCAAGATTCTCAAACTTTTCTGCACTAACAATACTATGAAATTGACACAAATTTCTATTTAGTATTATTATGCTTCTTTAGGTATTATTCATCAAACCATTTGCACATGTACCTTTTAATAGAATGGTGTTTCCAAGCAAAAGCATCAACATATTCTTGATGTTGCTCCACTCCATCACGATGTAGATGCAAGTTCTTAGGTACCTATGGTCTAATGTTATCCTAATAGTCTCCTATCTAGTAAATAAGATGCCTTCCACTCTGTTAAGTAGAGAAATTCTTTTATGGAGGTTACACCAAGGCATTAAATTTTTTCTCCCACCCAAGATCTTCAGGTGTATCTTTTGTTGAGGGTTTATCTCTAGGTCTTGATAAACTTTCCCTAGAATCCACCAAGTGTATCTTTGGGTGGCATTTCAAAATACAAGGAGGGTATAACTGTTTTCAAGGTCAAGCACTGAAGCAAAATATAAATCTATGGCGTAAATGGCCTATAAGATGATGCAGGTTAGATCTTTCTTGACAAAACTTAACATTGGTGTTGAAACCCCTATAAAGATGTATTGTGATAATTAAGCTTCAATATTCATTATTAACAATCCAAAATTTTAGGAGAAAGCAAACATCTTGAAGTAAATTGCAATTAAGCCTGAGATATGGTGATGTTTAGAATCATATTAACTCCTTACAATCCTTTGAACAATTGGCTGATTTCTTTACCAAGAGGTTGAGTATTGGAATCTTCAATATACTTTGTAACAAGTTGGACACAATTGATATACATACTCAGTGTAAAGGAGAGAGAATTATTATATGTTTTCTCTTTATCCCTACCATAAGGTAATTAGATATCCACTTAAGGATCCAATCCTTGTATATATGTAATCATCATTAGTGTAGGCACGACAATCTCCTTTCCCTTCAATTCATAGACTACAATATTTAATGAAGCTAAATAGTACAACAAATGAACATACATTAAAATAAATAGCACAAAAGAATCATTCTCATGGAAAGGCCAACTAATCTACAGACAGCAAAAAACGTAAAATGTTTTGAAGGTAAAAATATTGAAACTTGTTCAATGATAAGATATATTTACAGAAATTGTAGAAGACTGACCTGATCAAATCCTTATTTTTGAAAATTTGCACACAAGGTGTGCCCATTATTCCGGCTGCCTCGGCAATTTCAGGATCTTCTTCGATATCAATTTCAACAAAATGTACACTTCGATCATACTCATCTATCACCTGTAATGGCATATTCCATGTTTATTTTAAAAAATTAGCAAGTTCAGATTTATGAAGTTGACACAAAATTACCTTGCTTAGGATTGGTTTTAGAGTCCTACATGGACCACATGTTGGAGCTGTATAAAGGACACAGACAACTCTTGGACTCTCATGGTACAATTTTCTTAGTGCATACTGCAAAACAAAAGTTCAAGATTAGAATAAATAATGGCATCAAGAACAATAAATTGCAATAGCTAGATTGGAAATTTTACAAGAATTTCCAAAATCGATAGAGCGCTAGATGCAAAACACAAGAGGCATATGTAAATTACCTGGCCTTTGTGCTTAGTAAGTGTAATGTCAAAACCCATCTGAACATCTCTATCTGTGATCTCCTTTTTCACCTCTTCAGTAACAGGCTGTGAAAGCAAAAAACACAAATAAAATAACGTGAATAATATTGGAACATTTGCAAGATGGCTTAACCGTTTGTACTTGACACACACAAAATGGGACTTAATAATATAATAAAGACTTACTTCGACTTATCTCACAGAGTAGCATAAACGGAGTTTTCTTATTAAGAGATAAAAAGGTGCTATAAGCAGGCTGGATAATAATATCCCCCACTGGGGTTCAAACCCTAGTGGCAACAACTATCATCATTCTCAAAAAAAGGCTGGATAGACTCTTCTCATTCTTACTAGGATGAATAACAATGCTATGAATGCCCAGTCTTTAGTTACAGAAAGATGGAATTCTGAATGCTCTTTTAGTTATAATAACTCATCAGATATATTATTCCAGCCAAAGAGATTGAACTAAGAAAATACTAAATTTGTAAATATAGAGAACCCCAGTGGTAACAACAATAAATCAGGTTATTGTTGCAAATTCAGCACCAGTTTTAAAAGGAAAAAAGTAAGGAAAGAGCACTAAATTTATAACAATAAACCTGGTGGAATTCCAAAAGAAGATTGTTAGAGACCAGATATCTTTCAACTGATAAAGCAGCAATACATCCAGAACCAGCAGCTGTTATGGCTTGCCTCCATTCATGATCCTGACAAATTAAATAAATACAAGAAAGAGGCAAGGGGTAACTGTAACAAGAAAAAAAGGTCACAGATATTTCATAAGATCAAGCAGAAAACAGGAGATATTCATTTAGTATGACCTTAAAGTCCAAAACCACATCAACAAGCCAATATGTTGTAATTAACTGCTATAGGCTACAACCACAAAAGCAGGCATATAAATCCCAACAACATGGGTTTCATGACCCCCTTAGATATCCTGCGGATAAAACCAATCAGGTTTCAATAACCCCATTAGATGTGGAAAGGATCCTTGGATGAGTTTCTCTATTATGTCATGTGGACTTGACCTCTTGGCCATACGAATCTGCTATATAGCAATCTCCTTCCAAACTTTACACTACATTTTCATCAACCAATAACATACATCTATGATTGTCTTCCTGAAAGTACGCATTCTTCTTTCTCTAGGAAGGTATATTCTTGTCATCATTAACCATTACTCATCATGAACTCATTAAGATAAGAAATATCTCTTGTTAAAATTTTGTGGAATGCTACAATGCCTAGGCCTACAGGCCAAATATATTATGCAACTGATATCAGAAAATAAAAATTTATGGCATTGAAAGGTGAAAAGGAAGTGGGCTGGAAGGAAGCATCAACCAATTCTTGAAGTAACAACTTGTATCCAAGAAAACTTGGAGAAAATGATCTTCAAATAGTAAACATAGAAAATTAGAAATAATTACCTGAACATCCCCAGCAGCAAATACACCTTCAACTGAAGTTTTTGCAGTACCTTCTTCAACCACTACATAACCTGCACTATCAAGCTCCACTTGGCCTTCCAACAACTGGCTGTTTGGCATATGGCCTATACCATAAAACAGCCCTCTAACTTCAAGAATGGATTCCTCTCCGGTATCTACCCTTCTAAGTAAAAGGCCAGACATCTGTCCTTTGCTATTGCTGACAGCATCTACAGTCTCTGTGTTGAAGTGCACAGTGACGTTTGGATTGTTCAAAACTCTGAAACATTCGCCAGAATCAACCTGTTAAACAAACATTCAGGGAGTAGAAACTCAAAGCCATCAATAATTTTTAGCAAAATATTTATTTAATATTATCATGAGTCTTTGTTTCTTCAAGTTCATCACTCATTCAATACATATAAAATTTCAAATAAAATAAAATAGGCAACCATTCATGCTAAAAAAATTGATTTTCCCTTGTGCAAATCTTGATAAATAGAGGTTAGTTAAATTTTTTTAAAACAATCTAAAATGCATGCCTCTACAGTCTACACAGATTGAACTTTTAATAAAATTGAGAAAGAGTAAGGGTCTAGATGGAGTTTAAATGGAAAGGATTGTCTCACAACAAAACCAACAACAATAATTCCACTACATGAATCCTTAGATGGAAAGGGCTGATTTAAGATTATAAAAATAGAAGTGTGAGACGTATTCAACTCAAATTACATCAATATCAGAAAAATTCATTCATACATAATACCATAACTTGAATGCAAGTAGCAATTATTCAGGTAGTAGTAATTTAAAATAAAAATTAAATAACAATATACGTAATACAACATAGACAATTGAATCATGCCAGTGAAAAGCCATAATACGCATCTAGTTATATGGGGTGAGGTCTGCAAACCTGTGAAACAAGGACTAAGGATCACGTCCATATAAAGTTTCAATGAAGCGCTGCTTTCTAAAAATCTGTGGCGTTGGAAAATTGGGGAGAAAGCTATATGGTCTGCCATTATTTACAGAAAACATGACAGCAGCAATGGCAATCTATCTACAACTCTGAAGTCCACCAATATATCCCCTTTTACAAAGATAGGGGTTGAAAGACAATTAAAAAGTTATTGGGTACCTGTCATATGAGAGGAAACTCTAAAATCTATAACTCAAGAATCACTGTTAGAGGCTAAGTAGGCAACAGTACCTAAAGATACAGCTATGGCATCAAAGAAATTCCCTGAAGCTTGTTGTTACTTAAACTTGAGAAATTTAGCATATTCATCTGATGAGACATTTACAGTTAAGGAATGGGCAACTTCACTGACAGATCTTGAGGATGACTCAAATAGCACCATAGTCAAATGAGCAGTGTCCAGTTTGCCAAACTTGCATTAGCACTTCTCAAAATGGTGATTCATTTTCCCACAGTGCACGCATAATGGAAACTTGTGTCTGCCTTTACCTTTATGAGTAATCACTGAGGATTCACTATTGCGAGATGACACTGTCACTGTGTCGAGCTATCATCGCAGAGTGATCACTAGTTGAATATCTCAAAGTGAACACTACTTGACTATCTCAAAGTGAACACTACTTGACTATCGTGGGGATTTCTTCAGTGCCTTAGAGAATGTTGATTGCAAGTCAAGCACCTAATCGTTTCCTAATATTTGACCCTAAATCTTGTCCTCAATGTCAAAGTTCAAGTTATAAAAAAATGTTGTTATATACAATTCATCTTGACATTGGCATAGAGTTTGGAGATCGAAAACTAATGGCTAGAGCACCTCGAGTTTATCAATCAGAATCAAAAGTCTATGAAGTAGTCTTTGGAGTGAATGACCCCTTTGACGGATGCTAAAGAACTGCTCATACACCTCAAAAATATGAGAGATATTCTTCTTGTATCCCTACATCAATTACAAAGTATCCTAAATTTTCTTTTCTTCTCGACCATCACCATACTCTGAAAGATTGTTGGCTCAATGTTGTTTGTCAATCACTAGATTACCATAGCATCTACCACACACCAATTCTCATAACTGGCATCTTTAGGATTCGGTATTGGATGCATAACATGCTTCAGTTGATGATGAGTAAGAAGAAACTTTTTGAAACTATGCACCCAAATTAGGTAATTTTTCCCATTGAACTTCTCAAATATACTGTTGAGGTTCTTAACAAAGGAATCACAAACTCCATTATCGGCAGGATAAACGTTGGAAAGTCAATATACGAGCTGAGAAAGGGGATGTCAAGAAAGAAGGCATTGACAAAGAAGACAGTATGCACCTTGTATTAACAAGGTCCCCCCCTAGGGAGCTTGGCATTACTTTACACCCAAACTTAAGTATCTACTATTCCAGCCATCCAACTTCTGCTGCACCTTGTTAATCAAACTCCTCCAATCTGCCTTTCTTAGTCATTTTAGTAGGAAAGACAATATGCTTAGCAGAAAAATTCCCAACATTACACTCCATAATCCTGGCTAATCTTCTCATCTTCATTTTATCTTGGTTTATAGTAAAAAAGGAGCTTTTGTCAAAATTGATGGGCAAACCAGAGATGAATTGGAATGTCTGAATTAGGAATTTGAGCCTGATCGCCAAGTATTTATAGAGAAATTCCCAGAGTATGTTACTTAGGGAAAACCATGCATATCTTCTTAGAAAGGTTCTGTATTGTATGAAACAGTCTATGGGTGTAGTTTGACAAATTCGATAAAGTTGTAAAAAATTTCAAAAGGTGTGATATTCATCAATCAATTTTTATGAAAAGGAGCCTAAATGGTTGTGCATGTGCATCTGGTGATCCATGTAAATGAAATCCTTTTGATAGGGAGTGATACAAGAGACATTGGGTAAACTTAATAGTACCTGGGAAAGTAATCTGTCACTAAAGAAACGAGGTGACCCAGGTATTTTGGTATTGAGTTTGTCTATGCCAAGAACAGGATGGTGTTGTTATGAAGAAAGCATGCCCTTACCATCCCTCAAAGGAGACATGACTTTTGGGATACAAACTAGAGAGTTTCTGATTAATTACAGTCAGGCCTTCTAGAATGATTTACTAGATCTGTTCAAGGACGCTGGCAGGTATAAGAGACTGATTAGGGAGCTGATCTATTTAGCTGTTACCATCCAAATATTTCATAAGCAATTCGTTTACACATGAACTTCGACTGGTGTGTTGATAGGTGCCTTATGTGTACTAGTCTGCATTAAGGGAACATCAAGTTAAGATCTCATTTACAAAAGGAATGATCACTAACACATTGAAGCATTTCATATTCTAGCCATCCAGGTGAAAAGTAGGCAGAAAATGCACATCTATTACTGGTATAGGCGTAAATCTTATCATATAGAGAAACAAGAAAATTAACGTGGTGTCCAATTCAAACACAAACCAGAATATCATTCCATGATATAGATCACATGTGAGATAATGTGGCCCAAATCTAACAGGCTAATCTCACATGTATCAGCATGTGCACATACATCAGCACCACACATTATATTTGACATGTAATGGGCCACATCATACCCAATTGCACATTAAGGAGAGCGCAGGCCCATAAAACCCCAACACATTTAGATGCATATGTTGGAGGTATGCACATTCAACTCAATGGATAGTTTAAGTTTCGTTAAAGTAATCAACATTATTTTCAAAGGTGATGAACAGTGTTATTAAGAAATGAAACAGTTGGATGATTAGGAGAACACATGTTAAGAAGTTTTAACGTTCACCATAACAATTCTCTAGATACCTTATGCAAGTTTTTCTTAAACCCCAAGAACCACACAAAAAAACAACTGATCATTCTATAGATATCAAAATTACAGTAGGCACCACAATACCCTGTGTAATTTTGAGGCAGCACACAATTAGTTATTAATGAGTCAATATGGATTTAAAAACTTTCTGAAACATAGCATGTAATATTAAAAGAAATGTATTTTCTTACGCATTCTATAAGATTTTTTCAAGGAAAATTTTCATTAGAAAAAGCAAATGATTCAATCACATCTTATTCTCTCACCTATCTTGCATGGCCTTGGATGCTCGCAATTCAGCTCTCCGAACAAGTAAATGAACGTGGCGTGCATATTTAGTGAGATATATTGCCTCCTCCGTTGCAGTATCACCACCTCCTACGACTGCCAGGGGCTGACGTTTGAACAGTGGAGATGCTCCGTCACAAATTGCACAAGCACTTATACCTCTGCTCCAAAATTCCTCTTCACGTGGCAATCTAAGTCTTTTTGCTGTAGCCCCAGTTGCCAAGATTACAGTGTGGCACTTCACCTGAAACAGCCCAATCATGTGAAGAAGACAATACAATTGTACTCATCAAAGAATTTAATTCATGATATTGACCATGTATCTGTGTGCCTACAGCGAAAACATGCAAATTTGATAACAAAACATAGGATGTGGCGACTCAGTGATCCTTGAGAAAACTGCAATCACTTGGTTTCAAAAAACGAAATAGCGATGGCCGCACTAAAATGCAGGAATTGCCAGGGTTCAACCATCATGATGTTAAAGGAAACGTGTTGAAATGGGAAGCTTCCCATAGAGTGCGCACCACTTACCAATTCCACAATGACAATGTTTCAAAGTTCAAATGAGTTCTACCTCACGGTCGCTGCTACGGACAGTAAATGGTCTGGTCCTGATGTCAACGTGCTCCACATCCTCTTGAAAGAGTTCGGCCCCCCAACGGTCAGCCTGCTGTCGCATCCTGGAAAATGGAACACAAGGGGGGGCGCTCATCGCACAGCCCACGAGGCAGAATTTGGATTCTGGCGTAACATTTCCAGAGCACAAGAAATGGGGAGAAAAGAGACGAAGGAAGTGCAGCAGTACCTATCCATCAAATCGGGGCCAGTGATTCCTTTAGGAAAGCCGGGGAAATTCTCGACCTCGGTGGTGGTCATCAACTGCCCACCCGGAACGCCACCCACCTGATAACCCTGGAAGACCAAAGGTTTGAGGTTCGCTCTGGCTGCATAGATGGCAGCGGTATACCCCGCGGGACCAGAGCCGATAATGGCCAAATTCTCAACACCCGCACCTGCGCAAGACCAACTCCTCTTGAGACAATACTCCTTCGCCCTTGAAGGAAAAAGGGAAGAAGAGGAAGAAGAAGAAGAACACGGTAGCAGCGTTTACACACACACACGAAGCAGATGGGTGAGCAATAAATACGCAGATAAAACAGCAAAACTATACAGGCGAGAGCAGGAGCATCAGCATTTGGGAGTGGTGGAGGCAGGAACCTGGGGGGGAGGGAGACGCGGAGGCCTGGGGATGGAGGATGAGAGAGGGGCGACGGCGGCGGAGGACGAGCGCGGAGTTGCGGCGGAAGAGGAGAACGGGAGGAGCGTTGCAGAGGAAGGTGGGGGAGCAGGGCGGCGGGGAGGAAGGAGGAGAGAGGGGGACGGCGGCGGCCATTCCGCCAGCACCTGGCTAGGCTCCTGCTGCAAGTGCCGTTATCCGGACCGTTCGACCCCACGCCCGCATTATCTTGTTGGGGCATTTTTATTTTAATGCTTCTGTGGACGCGCGTGAAGCAGAATGCTCATTTTATTTTAAATATGTTAATTTAGAATTACATGTAAAATAAATAGATATTATTTAGGCTAACCTCCTGTGACAACATCAACCTCTAAACCTTGATGTTACTTGTTTGCATCATTGCCTCGTTGGCATGTACGGTAGCGGATACACCTACATCATCCATAAATACAAGTCAGTCTTCACTTCTACCACCGCTCCTCCAACCCTATGATTGTTTATGATTTTTTTTCGCCAACGTTTTCCAAAAAACACAAATACATCGGTATGTACGCAAACAGATGCCATTGCTATTGTGCACCGCTTGGTGGAATACACCTACACAATCGATAAATACAAAGTCGCAGAAGCTCCCTATTTCAAATCCCATTCTCTGATGTAACAAGTCCTCCGTTCTAGCACCGCTCCTCCAACCCTTTGATTTTTCGCCAACATTTTCCACTCCTCCAAACTGGACAAACAAATACGATCAGGATCGGCTTTCAGAAAAATCACGGCAAAGGAACGAACCTGTTCTTATAAAACAAGAAAGGTACCTTCTGTGGCCTCCTTGATCCAAGGACCATTCATGATGTTCAAAATACTGCAAGCACTACTATATTCAAGATTGTCTAGGAGCTTTGGTGTCAGAAGAAAGCACCTGCAGTTAATTAAAAAAATAAAAAATGCTTTAGACCTTAATTACAAATCATTCAGCACATGCCAGATGTGCACGATCTTACTGTGGAGTGCTAATTTGGCTAGCTGCCCTCACAAGTTGTTGAAACATTTTTCTTTCATTGACTAGATCCATCCCTGCATTATCCAAAGGTGGCACTGAGCAAATCGCCCTATCAAACAAGATTGATCAAAATAATATAACATGGTACCTTGATTTATTTCATCAACTACCCGAAATGGACAGTTTGTGAGGTCTTGAAGGGATACCAGATAAAGAATTGTTGACACTGAACGTTCCTAAAAAGAGATGGCTTTCAAGTGAACAAAAAGGCATGGCTGATTTAGAGCTTATCAAAAAACATTAAGGTTGAACGGCTACCCCTCCACTTTGATGATGCGCACTCAGTACTTGCAGCCGACTTGCTTGCCTGTGATCAAAAGGACATCTTACAGTAATCGCACGTACAAATAACAATTTAACATTTGAATTAGAAAAACATAGAAGCCTCCTCGTATATGATTATACAAAAATTTCTAGCTCTTAAAATAGCATTTCTTACAGAAAGAAAAATTATTTGACATCATATGTTGAAAAAATGTATTCATCTTTAAAAGGATGTTTGTGCCAGTTGTAAAGTCCAAAAAGAAAAGTGAAATTTTTCAAGACACAAATAGTTGCAATTTCCACCCATTCCAACTCTCCTCATTTCTTTCCATCATGACTTTACAATTCACAACCGCCCACCCCCAATTCCTCTAACTAAACCCAACGCCCCTTCTCGCAAGCATCACCTCCCCCTTCCACGTCCCTCTCACTTGTCAACCCCTCCTTGGTGTCAAAGAAGACATCAACTTAAAGAACAGAGATGAAGGGAAAAAACAAAAATGTAAAGAAAATAATAAAAAGGGAAAAATGAAAAAGAAAATAAGAATGGAAAAGGAAAGAAAAAAGAAAATAAGAAAGGAAAAGAAGGGAAAAAGAGAAAATTAAAAATAAACAAGAAAATAAAAAAGAAAAAGAGAAAATAAAGAAAAATTGTTCTTTTACTTTCCATAAAATTCCCTATTTTTCTAACATTTCATGATATATACAAACAACCCCTAAGCCTGAAACTTGAGAAAAACACTAATTGAAACAAAAATTCAAATTAAGCATAAGAAAGCCATTACTGTCAGATAAATAAACCACCAGAAGAAATAAGAAATTGTAACATAATCAAGGCTCAATGTGTTGATGACACCAAGGCATGTCCTTCTTGGTCCTTTATACCTCCTTTATTTTGCAAACTACTCATGAATAAATCTTTGGGTTTTATTTTTTTTTAAAAATAATTCACAAAATAACAACACTAAATTATAAAATTGGTAGCAATATAACATGCTATAGGATCAATAAGTTCGTTTAAACGACTGATCATTACCAAGGTAATCCAAAAGTAGTTAAGTTTTGAGAATCAACACTCCTATGTACGAATTCCATGGAAAATTCTCAAAGAGAAGTAAAGAATAAAATTGGACAACTACTTTGCTAATAAGGTAATGAAATCAAGTGTTCATGCAAGAGAGCTTACCTAAACTTCACCTTTATTAATATCCCATACTTGTCAAAATTCAAATCATGCTCATCTGTGTGCGAAAATGGTATTCAAGGATAAAATAAAATTTCTGTTTGGAAAAGAATACAATAAATAATACGAAGCATGCCTAGTTCAAGTCCTCTGGAGCATGAAAGATTGGAAATACAATGCAAATAATAATACCTAAAGATACTTCACCAGCAACAGCCATTTCCTGGAAGTTACGGCTGAAAGTTTCATTTATCTTAGCCACAAGTATCCTCAATGTTGGAAGCCAGCTATCCTACAAAATGGAATTTAAACTACTTAACGTAATTGATCAATGAACGTCCAGAATAATTGACTGAAGCTCCACCGTGTACAAATATAATATTTATTGCTACAACACCTTAAGAGCATCTATTTCAGATAAACATCTCTTGAGTTCTTTCTTGTCCGTCTCGAGTTTAGCTTTGATCCCTTCAATCTGCACCAAAAAAGGTAATGTAGGGAGAAATGGAAATCAATTAGAAAAAGTAGGTGATCAAACCAGACCTTGAGTTGTCGAGCCTCATATTCTTCCAAAATATTTTGATTTACAAAGAGGATAGAATTGGCTTGAGAAATAGTATCTTGAATAGCAGCTTCAAGTTCTTCAACAGTGGTGGGCAACTGAAAGAAACAACACACAGTAACCCAATAATTTTAATTTTCAATACTTTCATCTGAATGAAAAATAGGTGCATTCACGTGAAAATGATATATCTGTATGATCCTGAATAAAATCAAAATTTTTGATGAAGAGTACTGTTTACATGTGAAGAACTAAGCATAAATTTCTCTTAAACGGCTGTTTTAATTGTATATACAATGTAAAGTTTTTTTAAAAAAAAAAATGTAAAGTTTTATGCCCTGAAAAATAGATATTTCAATAATTCTCAGTAATGTAATCCTCCAAAGAAAAACATTTATAAAATTTTAATAAAGTTCAAAGACAGATGAACACCAGGAAACAAAGAGTATACAACAAAATGATGTCCTTATGATAAACGGCACATACTTGAATCCCACAATAGTTTGTTTTTCCTTTTGGGTAAGCCATTTCACTACAACAATCACTTTATCTTACAATTTGACATTGATGTAAGCTTGCAATCAATGGATTCCAAATAGAGTGGAGGCAACATGAATTCAGGATAGCATAAGGAATCATCTAAAATAATTTGGTCATTCAAATAACAACTAAAAGTGAACCTGCTAGAAAGATACAAGCAATAAATTTGAGTGTACATAACACAGGTAGAGGAATATGCAAATTTACATGACTGGACTATGAAGTTAGAGAAAAAGATAAACTTCAATATTCTATGAAGGAATATAGCACAGGATTACAAGTTAGTGGGGAGAAATGATCCACGTTATGACTTTAGTTGGAGCCACATAGTGAAATCAGGACATTCATTGCTGTCATCTTAAAATTAGACCAATTGAGTCTAGTACAAAAGTGAAGCAAAAGAAATTACAAATATAAAGATCTTCAGTAAAGTAAATTGTACACTGTGTTCAACATAATTCCGGAGGAACTCCATTTCTCTAGAATACCAATGAATTTTGTGGCACACAAAAGTTCCAAACAAAGTTGCATAACAAAAAATCAAGAGCCCAGCAACTCCCATTTCCTTTCAACCTTTAAAATACTTCTAGAAAGATACCAAAGGAAAGAATGAGAAGTTCATTCCCATCTAACCTCTAATAAGGGTCTAGACTTGGGAAAAAATGATATGTCATACGATATGATACATGATAGATAGTAAGTTAAGTAGTAACAATATTGTGTAAGTAAAATACCTAGAGACTTACACATATACTTCTACAAATACAAATTTTATCAATCATTCAATAATGGAGATTTAATGTGAATTGTTAATAAGAGGTATTCCACCAACCTCATAGTAGTGTGGATTTTTAAATGTGAGGTATTCCATAAATTCCAAGAGAGAAAATATCGAATAATAAATAATATGATATTAAATATTTTTGTCTTTTTTTTCTTTTTTCATAATTTTTTGATTTTTTTTACTTCCACTATTTTTTTTACTCTTCTGCCCTTCTCTCCTTCCTTTTTTTAACTTTTCTTCTCCCCCATTTCTTTCCCTCTTTTTTTTTTCAATTCTCCTCATCTTCTTCTTTCCTCCTCATTTCCCCATCTACAACCCTAATGGGTTTAGCAAAGATGACAATGGGAGGAGAGTGAGAGACTAGAGAGGAGCAGTCGAGAGTGTGATGATGACAAGTAACTAATACTATGACGGCAACAACGCACAATGGGAACTAATGGAAGTTCTGACGACACATGAGAGAGAGGAGATGTCGACAGAGCTTCCAAAGCACACATGAGGGAAGATACGATAACAAGCATCAGAATTGGTAAAGGTGCCAACAGCTCGCATAGGAGAGACTGGCACATGAGGGTGATTCGTGAAAGAGGGCAATCCATAGAGGAGAACCACCAAAGAGAGAGAGAGAAAGCCATGGTAGAGAGACTCATTGAGATGTGGGGTGGGAGGGAGAAAGGTGATGCATACGTTCCCTCCTCTCACCTAAGGTTTTTTCCTAAATATAACTCTTAATGCCTAAGCTCTGATACCAAGTTAAAATTGATGGAAGATATGTTGTTATTGTATATTACTAACAAAAAATACACTTCTTTATATAAAGGTTACAAGACTCATGACAAACACCACTAACCAATGTAAGACTAAACTCACTTACATTGGAGATCCTAATACTTAAACTCAAATAGTTAAAGTAGACATAAGATACAAATGTGCACAAGGTCTCTCATCATGAACCAAGAAGTAAATGCTCAACTTCTCCTTGTGACTCAAACCCATCCTCTTCCACATCTATGAATCCTAATAAACACAACAAAAGAAAAAGTTCACATAATAGAACAATGTTTAGTAATGACACCAATAAATAAAAATTAACTAGAAATTTAGGTACACAAAGGACCACATCAAGTGTACTTGGAGTAGATTGATATCAATGGATAGGCTTGCCTGTGAAAATTCCTACACCTCCATAGACATTTGTACCTAAGATGGTTTTCTACACCCCCAACACTTTTCTGATTGATGGTTGATCTGATCATAGAGCTCACACAACTGTCTTGTGTGAACGTTTGTGCTCTATTTCCTCATCTACCTAAAACACAACCACATGTCACCATGGATCAACAAGAGCTAGGTTGGTGGAGGAGATCCTCAATACCATGGAGAAGGTAGTTTGCAGATCAACAAGTATGACACTATCAAGTATTTGTCCTCAAATTTAATTGGATAACTCAGGGCTGAGGCTATGTAGTTGGCACTATCAACTCATCTCAATACTGTCATAGTTTATTCATATTAGTTGTCAATGGTTGGTGAACTTCAAGCTCATCAACAAATGCACAAAAGGCAATAAAGTGCTCTTGTATTAATCATCCCCCTTGATGATTTGTGAAAATCTACTCAAAAAGTCCAATAATGATGATGTTCTTTTCATTCATTCAATCAGTGGCCTTTAGTGTATACAGCATACAATGGCAAGATTCATGTTGTAGTCATCCACAAGATGACTGTAGAATCTACTACACAGTGGTCATCATAAATAGCATTCTTTATGTCAGATGGGCAATGGGTCAGATGCTTCAGCCAGTAATGAGTAAGGAGGAACTTCTTGAAGCCATGAGCCCACAAGTAGCTTTTCTAGTTCAACCCTTTTGATGTGCCATGTCGGTTCTTTACAAGTGCATCATTGGTATCCACTCTGGTTGAAACTTCAATGAGCAAGGTCTGGTCTAATGAGATCAGGAGTCATTAGGTATGATTTGGTCAGAACAACCACAGTCCAAGGGAGAAACAGTGTTCCCAGACAGTAGAGAGGGACCACCAGGTGAGTTAAAGGCAACCCAGAGGTAGTTGGAGAGGTAGAAAAGAGATATCTACCTGTAGGGAGCGTTCTTTTTCTTTACTCCCAGCTTTTGGGAGTGGAAAAAATGATTCTTAGGTAAATGATTTCGAGATGAAAAGACGGAAAAGAGTAATTTTGATAATAAAATGGGTAGATCAAAAAATATGCATGTTATCATGAAATTGAGAATATTTCTGGAAATTGGGAATAAATAAATAAAACAAAGCCTTAGAATGGTGAAACAATATATTCCCAGCCTCATAGGCTGGTCAACAGTGGAGACCACTGGAAAAGACGAATACTGACAGAAGAAGTGGCAGACTGCCTTGCCTGCAGCTGCAGATGAGGGAGTTAACCCTGTTAGGGCCTGCAGACAAGGCCTGACAACCTGGGAATGGAATAGCAGCAGTCTCAAACCGTTGCTCATGCCTTTACAACAAACATTATCAAGCTACATGGAGTCCCTACCTTTATTATCAGTAATCAGGACGCAGTTTTTACCAGCCAGTTGTAGCAGACAATTTTTGAGTAAATGGGAATACAGTTGAAGATGAGTTCGACTTACCACCTTCAAACATATGACCAAAGAAAAGTTTTGAACAGATGCCTAGAAACCTATTTACGTTGCTCAGTTACAGTGCACTGACTAGTTGAACGGACTAGCTACATTGGATAGAGTTCTCCATCAACACATCCTACCATTCAGCCATCAAAATGACACCTTTGGAAGCAGTCTATGGACGAACCCCTCCAACCCCACTCAACTATGTACCTAGCACAATTCAAGATGAAGTGGCAGCATAAACACATCAACGAGAGGAGGTACTCAAACATCATTTATCTCATGCTCAAAACTGCATTAAGTAGATAACTGACAAGGGACAACGAGAAAAGGAGTATTACATATCTTCCGCCATCATCTTTCCAATCTCGTTTGTCTTCTTCTGTCAAGGGTCCATTGTGGTAGGATTTACAGCCACAGTGTGACCACATGGCAAAGTGCTTGGGCACACCACAACACAGAGACATTGAAGCACACCAACGATGGTGTTGGAGAGGGAGCTGGGAAGATGTTGCTACTGCAGAAAGGTCTGGAGGTGGCCAATGGTGGAGATTTTTCTGTGGCAGAGGACAGCTAGGCAAGGAAAAACCTAGGGTTCTTCTTGGACTTTGGTACAATGTGAAGGGGAAAATGAATGTGAATGATTCATTAATGAGGGACTACAACCGTATATATAGGGTTTAGATGCATAAATGGATACCAAATTACCCTATTGCAATAATAACCCTAATAAGACAATACTGTCTCTAGATTAAAAGAGAACAGACCCACATTTAGAAAGACTTTCATCTTCTAAATGATTTACTCAAAGAGAGACCTACGTCTCCTCAAAATTATACTAAATAAATCTACAATATTCCACAAAACCAACATTTTTTGAGAAAAAATAAGAACAGAGACGATTTGAGTACAGAAGAGAAAGTTACCATACTAGATGACATAAATGCAATGCCTTGAGATAAAATTTTTACATTGAGAAACGCCTGTGCAAGTTGCTTAGTGATTGTTGCCACAGATTCTGCATGCCTTTTTGCAGAAGCAAGTTGTTGCCGGCAGTTTTCAGATTCTTTCTTACCTGCAAGAAAAAGAGAGAGGATTTGAAACAGATGTGATAAAACAAACTGCAAGTGTGGAAGTCAACATTGATACATGTAAGCAACAATTTCTAACATGTGTCAATTTCCCACTAGCTTGACACAACATTTGTGCACATGTGGGTGCGTGCATCCATGTATAGGTACATGTATGTGTGTGTGCACACACACATAGGCGTATGTGTGTGGATTCAAGTATTTTATATTTTTGCTTACTGATAATCTGATATTCAATTTTTTTTTGAAATTTCAGAATCTAATACAAATCAGCTGTTCTTACTTTTGTTCTTATTCTCATACACTAATTCCAAAGTACGTTGAGTTTTTTATGTGACAAATCAAAAAAAAAATTTAATTATTTCTAGATGTGTATCATTAATTACTTTATCTTACACCAAAATTGCATACTGAGATTTATAATTTTGGCTATTTTTGTACTTCAGCATTTTTCACATATTTACACCAGAATTTCCACGAAAAAGTCCAACAAATCAGTTTTTTTGTCAAACCAAAGACACGATACTGATGTTAGATACCTTGACCCAAGAGTCTTTGAATTTATCAAAAAAAATCAATCATAACTTGAATTTATAAGAATGGAATTCACCAACTAAAAATAACACAAGAAGAGATTTTAAATTTAAAAACAAGCATCATATTAAGAATTGGATGTGCAAGCAGAAATTTAAGAAAATAAAAACACTTAGCAACAATTTATTTCTTAAAACACAACTGACTTCACTGGCAATGATTGCAAAGATGTCATCAAAATCTCATACTTACATTGCTCCAAGTAAGTGGAGGCCTGCAAAGCAACTTTTTCATGTTGTTTAAAATCACCTTCCAGTTCTGCAATCTAAGTAGAAGCATTATCATCATTTTTTACTCAACTGGAAGAGCAAAGTACAGTGTAATGAAAATTCAGCAATCGAAATGGTTTAAATGTTGTCCAGCATCCAAGGGGGAGATGTTGCATGAGAGGACTGTGAAGAATAAGATCCTAGGGTTTTGAAAAGAAGAAAATCATGTCCACTCATTAGATTTATTTTTTTATTTTGACCATTGGATTTAAGCACCAGAAAAGTTATTGTTTGATACATTGTTTTAGGATGTACTCCACCAGTCCAATCTTGCTGAAGGTACTCCAAGTGAGATCATTCTTATTGGCCGTTGGTTGCATTTAGCTTTATATATTAGTTGGTAATGAAGTAATGAACAAATATTAGAGATAAGTCATGTGCTTCATCCCTTCTACCTACGTCAGCAATACCTTCCTAATGTTCACAGTGAAATGCAAATATAAATATTATGATACATGGCATGCCTTATCTAGACAATAGTTTACTTGTTTTGACAAAATATGTTGAGTGAAAAAATGAAGTAAATAAAATAAGGCCTTATAAAGTAATGAAAGATTTCAAGTATGACCAAACTTATTGTTACTTGTTAGCAAGTAAAATAAAGAAAACAAGTTAATCTAAATCATGCTTGATATAAGTGCCTTTAAATAAATAAAATAAGTGATCCACATAATGCTTGATACAATTACCTTTGAGTCAATTTTGATTAAAGTCATGTTCTTTTCTACAAGACTCCACTTGTGAGACACGGCATCAACAAGCAAATCCTGAACAAAGAATTGACTGAGACAATAGAAGTTTGAAAAAAATTTATTTTATTGCTAAGGCAGATAACATTCATATAAAAAAAAAACAAGGCAATAATCAAGAACCGTATCTTCCTAGTCTTGATAATACATGGGGATAATCAAGAACTCCTGGCTGGGTTCCCCTAAAAGAAATGATTGGATAAAGATATCTAAGTGGCCATCCTTGCCCCAAACATTGATGGGAATCAACATGGAATCACAGCAGTCAGGCAAACATAGATCTTATCCAAGTTCAAATTTCCCCAGTTAGTGAAGCTACCAAATCCAAGAACTCCATATCAGTGGAATGCCTCTAACCTATAAATAATATTTTGGCTCCTCAGATTTATAGATTCACAGCAGTCAGGCAAACAACGAGCTCTACTCCTAACCTATTATATTAGTGCCTCCTCTCACTAGATTATATACAGATAAAGAAAGTAAGCCCTAAAGTGATAAAGGCTTGCACAACATTTTCAACAAAAGACCCATACTCAAGTTCCATAGCAAGATTAATACACAGACTCAGACAAGCAACATTTACCTTAAGTTGAATAACAATCTACTTCCACCTATTTCACATGTTGCAACATTTACCTTAAGTTGAATGGCCATCTTAAAACGACGGGCATTAAATTGGGCAACTTGAACCAAAAGTTTTTTTGTGTTTGAGCTAATGTCCTCCTCATTCTTCATAGACTCAAGTTTTCTTCGTCTTTGATCTGAAACGCAAAAGGATACTGATAATTAAAGATATCAAATATCATAGACTTGAACAGTGAGGTTTACAGAACAGGTGAAATGAAAACAAGTATCATAATTAAGAACATACCAATACGGCTTTCCATATCACGCCGTTTTTTCTTTTCATGTCTAATAGTGTTGATTATTTCCTCCTGAAAGGATTATGACATTTGAAAAGGTTCAAATGCAATTTTCAATCAAATGGAATAATAATTCTCATATTTCCATGCACCAATTCTTCATCAGAAAATGAGAAGCATACACGCTGTTTATGCAACATAGATGCATCATTATCCAATTGTATCTGGTCATGCTTTAGTGACTTAATGTTCTCCTCCAATTCAGTAATAGCATCTTCTATCCCCTTTCTTTTTAGCCTTATATTTTCAATGTCACCTACATCAGTATCTGCAAAATGAAAACAAAAATCAGAAGCCAGTAAATGAGAAATAAAGGGCTGATACAATAACACCTTGTAGACATACTGCAAAGAAAAAGACGAGAAGGGTAGACAGGATCAACACTGGCTGAAATGTGGCCACCATATCTTGAAATAGACCACCTGTAATGCGACTCTGGAGTCCAGAAATCTAAGATTCCTAACTTAGCAAGTTCATCTGCATATTGATCTGTTTCACGAGTGCCAACATACTGCATGCATAGGAACAAATCAAGAAGAATGGAAAATTCTCCATGTGAAAAATCAATCTTTAAATGACATACCGAGTTGGCAATTGAAGTTTGGTTGGTCAGTATATCATGAACAGCGGTAGGAGCATCAAAAACTTGGTCTAGACGTGTATAAATGCCAAGGTCATGCAACTGCCAATGCAAAAAAGAATTGAACAGTCCTGTAGATGCTTATTAATTCAAGAGAATCTACCTTACTCTCTTTGATATGCACAACTTTAGCTGTAAATACCTCACAAGGAACTTCAAATGAAACTTTTCTAGAGGAGCCATCCCTCACATAGTTTAGGACTGGGATGTCAAATGATTTCAGATTTTTCACCAAGAAGTCTCTGTCAGTGGGATCCTGTGTTACAACAGACTACAAATTGAAAAATATATTGTTAGTGAATAATTAACTTTCAAAAACAAAGGAAAAGATGATAAATAAATCTCATTTAAGGGCAAGGAAAGATCAAAATGCAGATTAGTTCACTATAGTTCGCATTTATATTTGCAAATTATGATACATTGAATTCAAAACCCTTTTAAGCATCAGATAGAAAAGAAATATTAAAAAAAGAAAATAAATAGGAATCTCACACAAAATGTAGGTGAACTTTAAAAACCAGAACACAGCAAATCAACAAAAGAAAGATGAAAAACAGAGATTTCCGGAAAACAAATCAGACCAGAAACAAACAAATTGAAAAAAAAGATCCACAAGTGACAGGAAAACAAAACAAAACCCTAGAGCATTATAAAGAAACTAAGGACTCTAGCAATGATGGCACTGTCTCATCATTTAAATCCTCTGCAGAAGAGATGGTTAGAAGTAGTATAAGTTGGGAGTAGGGAGTGAGGTTAGGATTAAATTTTGGTGGGATGTGTGAGGGAGGCTACCGTTTATTAACTTTTCTCAATACTAGTTTTTGTGGCATCTTCTACCTGTGTAATGAGTGCTTTGAGCATTTTGATGTAGGGATAGTGTAGGAATTTAGAAGGAACCTCAGTGATTCAAAGTCCAATGATCTCATTGTGCTTCTTTCTCTTCTTCACCACCATGAGCTCATGGTTTTCCACTTGAAGTTTTGACTTCCAGACTTGGGGATGGAGCAAAGATGGAAAGTTCTCAATGAAATATTTGTACCGCATAATGACAGATTGACCTATGGTGGGGTTAGATTAAGGTGGAGAAAATGTATATTGATCAACTACATCCCAACCAAGGTCTAATTTTTCACCTGGCAAATGTCACATTGTGATGTGCCAATAGAGGTAATATTGCAAAGGGATTCTAGCAAGCTAATATGTAATGTTTTTTCCAAACACCGGTGGAAGGAAGGTGGCACCTTTTTTTGGGTGTTCATTTGTTGTTGGTGGGAAAACTTGGATGTAATCAAATCAACTTTACATTTGAATACTGAGTCAAGGAATCTTACCTTCCAGATATAGTACGGTACATGACTTTCAAGATATGGTGCATGACTTCGATCCTTCAAATTTATCTGGGCAGCATTTGAAAAGAAAATCGGCAGAAGAATGCATAACTCTGATCTAATCCACATCCAAGCATACAGAGTCATACAAAATACCTCAAGGAGAATTGGGCCATATACTTCTTTTCTAAACTCACTTCTATGTGATTGTAGCAATTCATAAGCTTCAAATATTCTCTGAACACCAGAATTCCTTAATGCCTGTAGAAGCCTCATGTTTTTATTTTCTGACTCCTTTAGCCTGCAGTATATTATGATGTGTGGGAACTAAATGTGGGAGTGGTACAAAAATGGTAACACAAAAAGGATAACCTGTACTGAGTAAAAAAATTAGCAGAAAGCAGAAAATTGATGAAAGTTCAGGCTGTGTAATATAAACCAATGCTTTGGCACATTTATAGAACAATACAAGAGTAATTTACCTATCTAAGCACAGTCTTAATGATCCTTTTTTTGAAACAATATATCCTCTTTTTCAGAAATTTGCAATTTTCTTTGGTTAGATGCAATTTCCAGACCCTCAATGTCAGTATTCAGTCTCTCCTGTTAAGCAATAAGTTGCAGTAAATGAATAGCAAGTTAACAAGTAAAATTATTAATTAACCATAGTGGAACATCATAAGAAACTCATCAGAGAGTATTTTGAATTTTGCTGATTAGAAGCACATCAAAGAACCACAAAATCAAGATATAGAATAATATCATTCTAAGGAATGGAAATCTTTAAGATATTTTAGCATGCACTATTTGGAATAAAATTAAAAATAAATCCAGGAAAAATGGTGTAAGTTAAATACTATGGAATAAAAATTTAATATATCATAGCTTGCACATATATTCTAAAAAACATTTACTGTAAGTCAGCCAAATTACTCAGACCATAAGAGGTTAGCCATGTCTATAGTGAAACCATATG